>QLPI01049186.1:0-16843 GCA_003314275.1 Chroogomphus rutilus
TCAATCGGTTTTGCACTCGCCGCAACGTACGTGCTTTCATGGGTTGGACAAGTTTACGCGCTTGCGGCAGGTAATGTCCTCATATTTGAATAAATTTCTCAACGCTCATATGAGTTAGGAGTGTCTGATAATAATCTGAGTCTACGAGACCTCGACCTCCAGCAATGTTCTTTGGCCGACGAATGGCCCAGTGGCCCAGGTGAAGCTTTGGTACCGCAAGCACCAGACAAAGAGCTTCGTGACATTATGTCCCAGATTGACCCTGCTCGGATTCAAGCAATCATCGAAAAGCTAGTATCGTTTGGCACTAGACACACCGTGTCTTCCCAGACTGACCCCGTTCGAGGAATCGGGGCAGCTCGTGACTGGATCGCACAAGAGATGCGTACTTTTGCAGAGGCTTCAGGCGGCCAGATGGTTGTAACGGTGCCAAGTTATATTCAAGTCCCTGCCTTTGGTATACCGAACGACACACGGATCAGTAATATTCTCGCTACGCTAAAAGGGTCCAGTGATCCCAACCGTGTATATGTGGTTTCAGGTCACTACGACTCTCGTGTCACAGATCTCAACAACAGCGTGGATGATTCCCCTGGAGCCGATGACGATGCATCTGGCGTTGCCGTGTCCATGGAACTGGCACGTATCATGGCCACACATCGTCCTGCTGCCACGATTATTCTTGCAGCAGTCGCAGGAGAGGAACAAGGACTTTATGGATCAACCTTCATGGCGCAACAGCTCCGCGACGCTGGTGCTGATGTCCAGGGTATGTTCACCAACGATATTATTGGTAGCTCCACTGCCGATGACGGGACGACCGATCCACACAACATCAGGCTATTCGCCCAGGGCATGCCAAGAACAGACACCCCGGCACAGGAGGCCCATCGTGCATCAATTGGTGGAGAGAATGACTCTCCAGCGCGTGAACTTGGACGTTTCGCTGCGGAAGTAGCCACCAATGAGGCCACTGATATGACTGGTAAGCTTTATGAGATATATCTTACATGTTTCTGTAATACTGATGACAAGATTAGTACAGGTAGTCTATCGCGGAGATAGATTTCTTCGTGGAGGGGATCACTTACCTTTCCTCCAACAAGGATTTCCTGCCGCTCGTTTTACGGAACCTCACGAGAATTTTGCACATCAACATCAGGATGTCAGAGTTCAAAATGGTGTCCAGTTTGGCGACTTGATTGAATTTTGTGACTTGGACTTCATCACGAGGGCAGGACGCGTTAACGCGGCGGCCATCTGGTCCTTGGCCCAAGCCCCTGGTAAGTGTTCAATTTTCGTTACCTGACATGCTTGCTGAACATCTCCAGGTACACCCAAGAATGTTTCCATGGACACTTCAGTGTTGACGAATAACAGCACACTTACTTGGGCTATGGGTACAGACGTTGGGCTTGTTGGCTATGAGATCGTATGGCGCTCCACCATTGCGCCTTTTTGGACTCATGTGATACCTGTTGGAAAAACAAATAAGGCAACGGTGCTAGTGTCGAAAGACAATGCGATTCTTGGTGTAAGGGCTGTAGGGGAGAACGGCTATAAGAGCCCTGCTGCTTATCCTTTCCCTTAAATCATTGTCGATACAATTGATCCCTTGTTGTTTTATACCGTCTATCCTCCCATATAACCAGGAAATGAAAGTTTTTGCTTCTAGATCAGAAATAATAGCCATTGGTGTCGTATATCGACGCTGAGCAGTACTTAGATCATAAACCCTCACATTGAGCTTTGCATGGTTCTACTCCGCTTCGCTCCATCGCCAACTGGTGCTCTTCATCTTGGCGGATTACGGACGGCATTATTAAATCATATAGTAGCCAAAAAGCTCAAGGGAAAATGGATATTGAGGATCGAAGATACAGACACAGTCAGTTCCAACGCATCTAAAGGGATACCAGTGCTGACCTCACCTGGATCTCAAGACCAGACTTGTCGATGGCTCTGTAGATAACATCCGCCATTCTCTAGATTGGGCTGGAATACATTATGATTATGGTGAATAGCAGCATCGTTAGTATCGGCCATTGTGTTCACATTATCTTTAGGTCCTGGTCTCGGAGGTCCCCACGGACCGTATTTCCAAGTAATTTTTTTCCAAAGGAATGTCACTCTGAAAATAATTGCTCAAGGGTATTTGACAGTCCCAACGTCTCGACTTATACCGCAGCTTCGCAGATAAGCTGCTAGATGTAAGCCATCTTACCCAAAGTTCTCTCGACTAACACCGTGTGGCACACACTTTAGGCTAGACATGCATATCATTGCTTTTGTTCCCCCACCAACCTCTCCGAAATAAAAGAGAGGCTCCACAAAACAGGGTCTACTGCCACATATGACCGAAGATGTTTGCACCTCACAGAAGAGGAGGTAGCACGTCGTGTCAGAAGCGGTGAAAAATATGTTATTCGTCTTCATGTAATTCCTGACTCCTTATGTCTTTTAGACTGATCTAACATGCCACACAGGATGCTTCTGTTCCTACAAGGACCACTCCTTCAGACTTGGTTTTTGGCGAAGTTCGGGACGCACGTTTATCCCTTCCAACAGACCCAATTCTCCTCAAATCAGACCATTATCCAACCTATCATCTCGCCTCTGTCGTTGACGACAGTCAAATGGGAATTACCCATGTTCTTCGGGGCGAAGTAATTACCTGCCTCCTTGCCTCGCATGTGTATTCACGATCACCTAGGAGTGGCTTCCATCCCTCCCATTGCATTTAGATCTATACTCATGCCTGTCTATTTGTGCACCAAAATTCGCTCATTTGCCACTGCTTCTTAACGCAGACGGTTCAAAAATGTCCAAGCGCACTGGGGACGTTCGAGTTGCCGACTTTATTGTGAGTTACTTTGTTCTTCTCTGATATAATTTGTGATTCAACTAGTATGGCAGGCTAAGGGTTGGGAACCAGAAGCAATCATAAACTGGCTTGCCCTTGTGGGCTGGGGCAATCGCTCAGGTGACACTAGTAGTGGAAGGCATCAGGTAGGAAAAAGCATCCCAGACGTATTTACTCTCGATGAATTAATATCTAAAGTACGTTTGATATCACGTTGATGAACTCCTTTCCCTAACGAATTTTGATTTTAGTTTGAATTATCCGCTCTCACGAGCCGTCGGGGAGCCTTGGATCCTAGTATACTGCGTCATCTCAATAAGGAGCATATCAAATTAAAAACTTTGAATCCACAGCAACTGGCTAGGCTTGCTCGCAACACTGTACCAGTGGTTTCTGCAGCTTTCCCGCACAGGTAACTCAGAACAAGCCAGTTTTTTTTCCGTCATTGATGGTTTCTTTTTATCCTTCAGTGACGCGATTAATGAGGAATACATTCAAAGTGTCCTTCTGACCCTGGGGGTACGTAAGGACGAAGACTACAGTTGAATACGAAGAGTTGACTCTGAAGTTATAGGAGAGACTGTCTAATGCCTCCGAGATAGCCACTGTAGCCCCATACTTTTTTGTTGATCCGGATTGGTCGTCGAATGTTGCACAAAAGATGAGAGGAAGTGTACCTTCCGATAAATATCGTGAGTGTTGCACACTATTGTTGGTAATTTGTCCACATGAATTTCTTTCTCAGAATCGTCTGTTAATCATAGTATCGTAATTTTCGAGGAAGTTAGATCTTCGAATTGGAATCACGAGGTTCTAGCAACCATACTTCAAGATATAAAAAATACATTGGCATACACATCAAGAGAAGTAATGACACCACTTCGACATGCTGTGACTGGCATGAAAGTGGGTTTTGCCTAACTTCGCATATACTTACATTTGACCTGAGGCACCCTAGGATGGACCTAGCATGCCTCACACTTTAGAAACGTTGGGGAAAGAACGGACGCTGGCCAGATTGCGACAATGCATTGATAGCCTTTAATAGTATTGCCAAGGCAATGCTGCATAGAGCTATGCAAAGTGGATAATGTGCTATGAAGGGACTACCGTTGCACAACGGCTTTCGCGTTATCCGTGCCCCAAATAATATTTTTTTTGGAGCATTGAGCCTTAATTTATACGTCCAACCGCATTATCATTCTGAAGTATGAGGTTCAGCCTTATTACTCTTCCAAGTTCCGTTACTGCCTCAAGCAGTACGATCAAGCCAGTAACTAAGGGAATGTAATTCTGTGTCTGAATAGATTAAGAATAGGGTATACCGCAATCGAGACTCTCACTTTGACGTTCAGAACTAACATAACAGCCATTCACTTACTACTTGGGGCGTAAGGAAGTTGTAGATACAAGTCGACAGAAGTGGTAAAAGTGTTTTTTACTTGCTCATCAGGCCTTTTTGTTACTATTGTCGGCAGATCAGAGCCTATGGTGAAAAGGGGGACGAGGGATCGCAGATTGGGCTGGAAACCATGACATTTCCTCGTACATACACAGCCTGTTTGCTGGCGCACAGGGCGTATCGCATTTATTGCTTGTCAGATATTTGCATCGATTCCACAAGGATCTATGCTGTGGGAAAAATTACTTCAGGTAGGCAAGCAGGCTAATTTTGAGAGGCAGTGAAATGTCAAGATTTGAAGCGATGAACTTAGCTACCATTATGCAGGGCAGTAATGTAAATGGTAAACCCTTGCTTCTCAAAATTTGCGTGCAGTCTGCAGGGGAAAAAAATCTAATGTTGCGGGACACGTTAGCCGTACAGGAACAGAAATTGAGGAGTCAGAGAAAGAATCGATAAGCTCCGGTGAGTGCGGTATGGTCCTTATTGGTTCTCGTTGCATAACAGGAGTAAGTGAGGGTGCCATCGAACTGCATGCGTAAAGAATTCAGGATAGTGGGATCCAAGTCCACCTTTGGGTATGATATTCCAAAAGATCGGTGGGACCTCGAGCCACAGTCAAATTCTTACACTATGGAAACCGTTTTGTACAGCGAGACACCCTGATTCATCATGAATTATTCATCAAGTGACTATTATCATCAGTAACAGGAATGAGCTTACAGGTTATCTTACATATGTTTGAATCGATGCGGGGGTTGTGTCACTTATTACCATAGAGGCTCGCATGTGGGGAGGTCGATCATACTCTGACAGATAAGAACTGGCAACCTCCAAAAGGGAAGACTGAGTCATGATAGAAATGATATTATCGATTGTCTTGTTTGGTCCTGTTCTGCTCCCTAATAGCAAAAAGAGTGAGTTTGCAAGCAGAGTTTCAATCCATGATCAGTGACAGAGGTGACATTTAGGCGCTTATCCACCTTCAGTGACTGAATGGGAAAACATTCCAAGAAACGACAACGGACGACGAAAGACGATGATTCCTCCAATTTGAAACCTCTTGGCTCTGTGACCACCTTAGCTGATGAAGATGGCAAAGATGAGGAGGAAAAACGATTAGAATCTTTACTCTTTGGAACAACATTTCCTCCCTCCAATGTTACTCAGCTAGGTGCATTGCTTCGTGAAACTGAACCAAGTCAAGCGACCGGTGACGCCAGTGGAGGACTCGGAAATTTGTTAGATTCAGATGTCAGCTGTACTCGGTTTCACGCTAATTTGAGACTGACATTTACAAGTAGTTGTTCTTCATCGACGACGGTCAACCTTCAGCGGTCCACGATCAATTTGACCTTCCATTTGGTCGAGTGGACAGTAATTATTATGACCAAGAACCAGATGCAGACTCTGCAATAAATGACCAGACATCGAAGGAAGGACCAAGTCGCCTTGACACGCCGTCGAAATCTGAGATTGTGGCCCGTCAAAGCAAATCTGCCCTTTCGGCTCCTCACAACTTCCGTAGCAAAAAATCCGCTGCTTGGGTGGATCCCGATGACCAGACAATTCAGGTCTCACTTGCCTCAGATAAACGTCTTCGCAAGCTGCGCGACGGGCCGCAGGAAGATGCAATTGGTGGCAGGGACTATGAGGCTCGCTTGAGACGCCAGTATGTATTCTACTTCGTTCGTGTATACAAAGTGTCATTGACTCTAATGTGTGTTAGATACGAAAAGGTGCATCCTGCCCCAGAGTGGGCTTCCACAGCTCGCGACCGGCTTCATAAGAAAAAACGTCGACGAGCTTCCCACTCCTCAGAGCCAACAGAGGAGGCTGGATCAGACACAGAGGAAGGTATAGAAAACCTTCTGAGCACCTCTGGTGGTCTCCTGTCTTCTCATCGGCGGAAGTCCCTTCCTCCGGGTCAGCTGTCGATTGAGCGTCTTCGTGATGCAAATCAGTCTGCCAAAGCTGAGGGAGAAATAAAATCAGTCAAATTCCACCCCTCACCCTCTGTGCCTGTTCTTTTGGTGGCCAGCGCAGATCGCAGGTTGCGACTTTTTAATGTAAGCCTTATGTATCTTTTGCATGCAAACTTTATGATGACCGTTGAACAAAGATTGATGGCCATACCAACCCCCACCTTCAATCCGTTCACATACCGTCCCTGCCGATTACCACTGCGCTGTTCCACCCTACAGGGTCTTCTGTGCTACTAACTGGTCATCGGCCATTTTATTATACCTATGACTTACAAAGCGGTGCATGCACCCGATCACCTCGGGGTCTCTGGGGTACCCACGCTTCTAATTCTGATAGCACCGACCTCAGTATGGAGACCTGCGCATTTTCGCACACTGGAGATATCCTAGCTGTGGGAGGACGAAGGGGTTATGTACATATCGTCGATTGGCGCAGGGGTGGTGGCCAAGTTGTGGGAAGCGTCAAGATGAATGCGGCCTCCAAAGATTTGGGGTGGACGGAAGATGGTAACCTGATGAGCCTGAGCGAAGATGCTGAAATTTATCTGTGGGACGTCCGGGAAAAACGGTGTATCCGGCGGTGGAAAGACGACGGAGGGTTTGGAAGCTTGAACATGGCTGTAGCAAGAGGTGATACCTCCTTAGCAATTGGGTGAGTGGTTGAGCAGACCCTTTGGTTATAATTGTCATATTGAGCCTGAAATAGATCTAAAACGGGATTGGTAAATATATATGGATCTGAAAGTACCAAGGCAGACATCTCCGGCCTGCCTAAACCACTAAAAACCATTGGCAACCTTACCACTTCGATCTCTACCATGTGTTTTAACCACGACGCACAGATACTAGCGCTCGCAAGCAAGGTAAAGAAGGACCAGCTTAAGATGGTAAATCATTCCTGCGGCCAGTACTCCACAATTTCATTTCATTGATGAGGCATTTGGCAGCTCCACCTCCCTTCCTTAACCGTTTTCTCCAATTGGCCGACCTCCACTACACCACTGGGTCATGTTACTTCTATTGACTTTTCGACGGGTAGTGAATATGCTGCAATCGGAAACAGCCGGGGAAGGGTTTTATTGTATAATCTTAGGTATTTTGGATCGGTCTAGGCCAATCACCAAAATGGCATAGGGGGCTTTGCCACCTTGCACTCCAACAAAACAGGTACCCAACAGTCAGATTGCTAGTGGTAAGCTAGGATCTTCCATGCTAAAAATGCGCCTCGTAGGTGTCAGCATGTTAGCCTCCACAAATTCGCCGTCTATACGGAAGTTACTGTCATTAATATAGAGAATGTACCTCAATACGTCCGCTCACTTGGAATGTCATTATTATCCGCTCGCCACACGGCTTCCTCCCAATCGGCCGCGACTCCAGTCTCAACATGGCGTCTACATAGCCTTTGTTTAGTCTGCTGTGCGTCACCACTGACAAACCATCTTTCGTCTAGAGATGTGGCGGCCTTGACCCAAGGATCAATACCAAGGAATACATACAATCCTTCAATTATGACAATTCTGTGCTGCGGTCGGACTGAAACATCATCAAACACCGGGTCCTTAAGAGAGTGCGAAAACGATGGAGCGGTCACGTCTTCAGCGGAAATAGGCTCGCGAAGACGCTCGATGAATGATACGTAGCCAAGTCCTTCCAAGTAGCAGTTTCAAAAGACTCTTCTTTGTCAAAGAAAACAACAACAAATGAATCACCATCAAAAGTCCAGTGGGCTCCGCGGCGGTCATGGGCAAGTTTTGGGTCCGGAAATCCGTCCAAAGTGCTGCGGGTAAAGTGCCAGCCGTCCAAGGAAACGACGATTCCGACCGGTCCCTGCGCATTCGGTTGGGCAGCGTTGTGGAGTGCGTTCACATGAAATTGGATTCGCGCAGAAAGTGTTGTCTAGGGTCCGTAGTGAGATATTTTCACATCGAATCATCACCATTCTACCTTTCCGGCCCCTGGCGCACCTGAAATCCCAACGCACAGCCTCGAGGAAGCTGGCAGGCTGCTTGGACGTCGCCATCAATCAGTGCATCGGAGTCCAAGGGTGGGGAAAGAACTTGCTCGTTCAATCGCTTAAGAAGGTAAACTGCCAGATCCGATGCCACAAGATCCATCTGGGGCAAACTTACGGCGTAAAGTAAGTTCCAACCAAGCTGGGAATGCCAAGATGTTGGTATGTTGGAGAACTGTTGGAGATAACAAAATCGGACTTTGTTTACAGCACTTCATCTATATATGTGGCTAGGGACAAAAGGAGCGTGGTAAGGCATCCATGTTTACAAATATTTGTCACCACCATAGTCGCCGTAACCGAACCGGTAACCTTCTGCATCTTTGATTAGAACGGTATCGGGGTTACCAGGCGGAATAACATACTGAAACTCTGATACAAGTAAGGCAAATTACAAGTATGACAGTTAGCTAAAGTGACACGAGGAATCGAGATGGTATGTGATGCGGTGACGTGGGTAAGAAGGGACCTTGGCCTAGATTGTACGGGTGCCGTATCGTGCCAGGAGACTACCGTAAGTTTCCGATATCTGGTGAAGGAACCTCAAACTTTGATGTCTCAATGAACCTTCAGCACGAACCTTTTGTGCCCGTTCCTTACCCTCGGGAACATATCGGGAAATCACCGTTGCCGATTCAAACCAACGTTTGGCTTCGTCGAGGTGTGAGGCACTGCACCATTTCAGCAGGGGCACTGATTTTAAGATTGATACTCACGCCATACACTCAACACCTGTATTATACGAAGTGCTAAGCAGCCATTGCCGCTCTTCGACCGGATAGAGCTGTTACCCAATTAATAACATTTGCGACTAAGATACCATGACTCACGTTTTCCGATTCAGCCTGACTGTTACCCTCAATTACACCTACACCCTGTTCCACATAGCCGGCGGCTTTAGCGCGATCGCTTGGAGTATTGTGGGCCAGCAGAATAGTACAGATGGCACGAAGCCATCGTGAGAACTTCTCGACTGACATGCAGTTTCGATCCAGACATGCACGTAGTATTGCTTCAAGGGCCGCGTATAATACTGAACGAGCGGGCACTCTCAGCTGTTATTAACGATTATCTATCAGGCAACACCCCTACCATCCACAGGGCAATCCTTTTCTATCCACTACTCAACAGGTTATCTGTGCATTGGCATGTGATTCTAACAAATATGCTTACAAGTATATCAGCCATCGCTTCAAACGTGGCTCCCTTCACATTTAGAGACCGTGAGGCTTCCTGTGGGTGCCAAGGATGAGTGCCGCAAGGCAGACCTGAATTTCACTCGCCTCGATAGAACGAAGAATCGCAGCCCAGTCCTTGAGTATACTGCGTTGCTCGGTTTCAAAGACAAGCACGACATGCATTATCGAGCACAGGCGGTCTTCATCTGCTGGATCCTGAATGTGACCCTTGCTACGCATGGATCTAACTTTCATTTTGAAATCTTCTATATCCTGACAAATCTGATGTCGCACTTCGGGCTAGATCCATGTGATAATAAGTAGGAGTTATTGGCGGATACCATACATACCTGATCTGGTCCCTCGTTTAATTGGCGAATGGCGAAAACACGACAGGATATACTGGAAAAGGACGCAAGAATGATGTAATTGTATACTGCAGGATCAACGTTGGTAATCGAAGCTTTGCAGTAATCCTCCATGAACTGTATGCCCTTAGCGAAGATATGGCAGTCCAAACAGAAAAGCATTTACAGCACGAGAGAGATCAAATAGCTCAGATAGAAAGCCCTCAGAATTATCCCAGTCTGTGCACCCTTGAACAGCCACATTGTATGCCGTTCGCCATAGCCAAGAGACGTCCTTGAAAATCACTGGAGAATCCAACTTTTCCAAAGCAGACTCGGTAATAGCTTTTGCTACCGTGAAGATGAAACGCATAGAATGGCATAGGGAATTAAATTATTGACACACCCGTTTGAAGATGTCTGATAAGGGTAGGGACCAGGTGTTTTCTGTGTAAACATTAATACAAGCCCAGAAAAGAACTCTGGCGCTCAACAAATCGGCGGCAGGTTGTTTGATGAGTTCCAATGCCAAGCGAATTATGCAGCTGAGCAAAGCCTCAAGTGTTCTGCTAAGGGGATCCAGTTTCAACACATACCGAACCATGGTAAGGGCTTCGATTTCAGTATTTGACCCTTCTTCGGATCGTAAAATTTTGAGAAGCGAATCTAACACCGTAAGGAGAAGCATCTTTAGATTTGCATCATGGGCAAGTTGTGTCGCAAGTAGCAGCATCTTGCGGTGGAAATTTTTCGCTTGAACCATATCCTGAACTGCGCGGACAGCTAATATGTAACGTCAACCCTTCTTTACATTACGTGGCACCTCAGGGTGCCTACCTTCGTCTTCGAGGCCTACAGAGGCAGGTCAAGCTTGGGACATTACTAGGAAAAGCAATGAGCACCTTGATGTACGGCAGTTAAAAATACGACGTAATATGTTGCGGCTTCATTGTTGCGGCAACGTTGAATGACAGCTGTCGCGCGAGCATATTCTTGCTGCTGAATGAAACACAAGGCTGCTTTCCGAAGACATCTGGCTTCATTGCTTCGTGCCATGGACTTGAAGGCATCATGAGTACCAAGAAGAAACCACTCGGCAGCTTTAGACCACGCCTTAGTATTATAGTGTCGATCGCCAAACTGCCACAGAAGCTGCGAGAATCAGATTGAAGTTACACAGAAACAAGGAGGAGTGCAACGCAACCGATTGACACGCAGTGGTCGGTACTTTTGGAAGTTCGTAGTCGCTACGTTCTGCTATATCTGAAGCCATACCTCAGGTGCAGTCCAGATATGCAGAGACATCCTCACGGCCCAATACGCTATCAACGGTCTTGATAGCTCTCTCATGATCTTGATCCCTAGAGCAATGAAATAGCAAAGCCAACAGAATCCTCTCTAGCATAGATCTTCCGGTCTCACTCTGTGATGACAGTGCCGTTTTTGAGAGGAGTTGAATGACTTGTGTCACGAGTAGACTTGAGCAGCAAGTTTGTTCGGGTCAGTCAGCTAGGTCAAGCAATAATCACAAACTGATGGTGTGGCATGCCACGCAGCTCCTGTAAAACACTGAATGCATGTTGAATGAGGGGTACCTTGCAGAGCTCAAAGCCAAGAATTCAAGCCTCACTCGGATATTTCGATTTCAGTGAGGCTGGAGTGTTCAATGACAGACTGAAAGGCTAATCATTGCAATTAAATATGCTAACAAGCTTGGAAGCAGAACACTCACCGTCCATGAGTAAGTTGGCATGAGCGTTTTTCTTTTTTAGTACAGCAATACGCATCCATCGTACTTGCTGAAATTCTGGACTCTTTGGTGCCCAGGAGCTTAAGAGACAAGTTTCAGGGTGCCCGGCTGATGAGACATACCCTATCGCCTGTGTCATCTACAGAGGTTATCAACTCATGCAGAGTAGCTTCAGCTTTGTTAAGGTTTTCGATGTCCTCCGAAGAAGCTAGGTAATAAACTCGAGCTGGGCTCCATAAGTCAATAGGTTCTACAGGTCGGAGAGTGGCATATACCAAGATTGCGGAGAATAGCCCGCTGTATCAAAATTTGTTATCAATCTGAGTCTAACCGACATAAGCGTACTATTGACGACGTGCCTTGAGATCACACATGCTGTGTGTTTCCCCATCGATGTATTTTTCCACTAGTGCTAATGCCTTCTGGATCCATATGATAGCATCCTGGGCACCTTTTCCATTTGGAACATCATTTAGAGGATTCTGTTTGTCTGTTGCGGTTCGTTGCCTAGCAATAGATTTGCCTATTTCAAGGATTTTGGAAGCTAACTGTTCCCGCTGTCACGTACTCAGCCATTTCTTGCATGTACCAGGGTTCCCTAAAGCCAAGGAAGACTCACATCCTGGGGTAATAGATGCGAAAGACGCTGTTCGTTACCTTCCGAGTCCGACAATTGTCAGTGATGAGCGGATGACACGAAACAGCTCCCGTGCCTGTAATCTTTCGTAGCATGAACTGGGCGACTCCGTCGTTGCCCTCATTCCAAGCCTGAGGAGTAACCATATATCAGGACATCAGCTTATAAGATACGGCAAAACATTCGCACGGCTTCCATTCGACATGTGTAATAAACGATCAGTGCCCGCGCCTTGGCTTGCGCGTGGGTGTCTGCTGTGTCGGGACTTGCTGTGTTATTGATGGCTTCTTCGAACTGATTGCAATATGAAGGGAAGAGAGTTCCATCCGCATGCGGAGGATTAGCTGACACACCTTGGCTGCAGCACCAAGAACGGCGCCAGCAACATCATGAGTCCCTACGTCTACGGTGGCACGCGCATATGAGAGCGAAGTCGTTAACCATATGACGCCTTGATTGATTTATGATACCTGAGAGGGCAGACCCTGTCTTGCTTGCCAGTTGCAATACGTGTAACAGCGCTGAAGCGACCCAATCGAATGGTTGTATCACAAGAAAGCGACTAGAAATGGAAGCGTACTCTCAATCCCAGGCTTGGGCTCCAAGCCAGCTTCAACCAGCCTGAATGCGGCAAGCCGGACTGATATCGAGATCAATCGTCACGCATATAGTCCTGTGAGCCCCAGGATTATACTTACGAGCGGCGAATAATCTGAGATAGTGTTGATCATTTCCTTGACGAATTATTCCCGACGTATTCCAAAGATTGACGCCTTGTGATGGCCGGGGAATGCGGTGGGATGGTCGCGTTCAAGGGGATGAGAAGGGACGCCATGCAACGTAGCGTACTCACCTTCCCTGTCAAGATTGTCGGCAAGGTCGAGCCAGGCCTCGTTGGATCGCGGTCTCAACTCGGCGAAAGTTTCCGCGAGGTTCGCAAGCCTGTGGAGCTGCGTAACCAAAGTAGAATCGTTGGCCTTGTCCCCTGAGAGTTTTGGTTTGATCTGGATGAGCAAGTCTTTCAAAGGCCACAATGGCCACAAGGGTAAATATGATGCCTAGGGCGAAATCGCAAGCGCAGACATGCCAGTGATCGAATCGTACAGTTCTTGAACACCGAGCAATAGTGACTTCCGCTTTTTGCCAGACATGGGAAAGAACAAGGATGTGTAAGTGGCGCGTCGACTGGGGTCCACATAGCCCTAATGGTAACTAGTGACTCAGACGGAACGGGTTTTGCTTCGCCTACCGAAGGAGTCTGTGTGTCTTAAACAACTATTTTTGAACCCTTGCGCAAGAAGACCGCTTATTTCTATCCCGTGCACCGCCCGTGTTGTACCTCGGTTTTCCTTCTCCGTGCATTCCACTTAGGAGGGTTTAGGCTGCCCATGAAGCTAAGACCTTCGGGAAGCACGCCTCGAGGCGGCTCGGCACTTGCACGTATTGGCGCAACGTCGGTTTATTGCTCTAAGACACTCCTGACCTCCTTGGAACCGCACCGCTTCCCCGCCCTTGGCAGTGAGAACTTGTCGAGATTGCAATTCATCGAGAACTGGAACCCATTGTACCCTGGCGCAGTCCGCAGATCTGTCGCAATGGCAAATGTTTAGCGCAGCCTGCTGTCACGTCTCAGCATGATCCCAGCCTCAAACCCCTTTTAATCTCGTCAAAAATCAATCAAAAACCTTGCGGCAGGAGATGTCACGCAGTTGTTCAAAGATGTTTTATTCATTCAGGGAAGAATAAGGAGTTCAGTTGAACCGCTTCACCATTTTGGGCTTGAAAGAGAAACACGCAGGCTGTGATGTCCTATTTGATGACCTGCCGATACGCGGATCCCCTTATGCGTTTCGCTGAGAAGATTTCCGACCGGGTTGTCCCCCTCCAAAGTCAAACAAGATCACCCCCTCAATTGCGCGAAGCCTCGCGCCAAGATTGGTAAGCTATGGGATAGGTCGGCCAGGGTCAGCCCTGATCATGACGATGGCTATGAATAATAGGAATAGGAAGTGTCCCGGATGGATGGGACCTCGCCAATCCGTCTCAGTGATAATAGTCCCCGTGTTCCTTACTTTAGCACACATTGGCCACGTCTTACCGCCGTAGTACCGGCTGCGCGTTTTGCTCCGATAAGTACCGAAATTGTGAGCTCTGCGGTATTTGATCTTGTGCCAAGCTTCACGTGAAAGGTCGCTGGGTGCGGGGCGTCTCTCGCCACCTATCTTACATTCACCCGTGCCACAGAGCCAAATGTATGGCCACAGTCGGCTGCGCAAATTGAGT
Organism: Chroogomphus rutilus; assembly: GCA_003314275.1. NCBI lineage: Eukaryota > Fungi > Basidiomycota > Agaricomycetes > Boletales > Gomphidiaceae > Chroogomphus > Chroogomphus rutilus. Next base: position 14,460 of record QLPI01049186.1, read on the forward strand.
TTGTGGAACATATCGCATAACAGTATTCATGGGCATGGGAAAACTAATACAGCATCATGAATGGAACCAGAGAGACGAGTGATGGGAAATAATGGGGAAATATGCGACTGATCTAGAGAAAAATATAAGTGTGTTGAAAAAGGAACAAGCAATAGCAAAATGAATGTCCGTCGGATAAACAAACGCAGTGACGCAGTGGGAACGCGCAATGAAAGAAACTGAAACATGCGGTTACAGTCTAAACGAAATGCGAATGCTGTGGATTGCTGAATGCATGCGAAAATGACTAGTGAATGAAAGGGGCGATATTTTACAATGGGCACCGTCCATCAGGCGCTACACATGCGAGAAAGTGTATGGAGAAGCTGCCTGGTGGGATCCCCAATGAACAACGCCTGGGGGTCCTGCATTTGCAAATGGGGCTACAGGCACGGGACAAGCCTGCTGCTGAGCCTGCTGCTGGTAGTCTTGGAAACCATAAGGCGTGCGCTCTTCATCTTCCTGCTCTTGTAATGGTACAGGAGCCAGCAATGTGTAGGTATTAGGATTAGTGCTATAGTAGAGCTGGTCATATGGGCGAAACTGCGAAAAATGTGTGTGCGAGTAGTTATATGATGGAAGTGGGTTGACCGGGCTGGCTGTGGCGGACTGAACGTACATAGGTTGGGGCGGAGGTGGGGGAGGGTAATAGGATGAAGGAGGGTGGTATGGTGGCTGATAAGAGCGCAATAACGCCTTGCGGGCGCGATTATCACTCTCGGCGCTCGCTGGTGAGCTCGCCAGAGCATAATAATATAAATTCTGAGGTGCGACATGGGTCAAACGACGAGTAATAAGGGACAGGTCAAAGTTACTACACACCTGTGGATCGGTAGGAAGGTTGCGATCTTGTAGGCTGTAAGGGGCAGCTAAGGTCTGCGGTATTTCAACTGGGTGTTTTGACCTGGGTGGGGTCAACCGAGTCGGCACATCCGACCTATCTATCGATAAGTTGGCAAATGCGGACAATGGGTACGATGATCCCGCGCTGGCCGGCCCTACTGTTGGTTGCAAAGCAGTCATGTCAAGCGAGATAGGTCGTTTGGCAGGGGGTCCTGGCAGCGAGGCTGAAGACGGCGAGAAAGCTGCGACAGCCGGTCGCTTCGCACCAATTCGTGCGGACATGTAGGGATCAGCCTGATCAGCAGGTCTTGGTGAGGGCACAAACGGATTAGAGTATGTTGGCGCAACAAAAGTAAAAGGGTATGACGCCTTGAGGGATGGCAGAGGTGAAGACGAACGTGCGCGTTGCTGCTGGCCAATTATAGACGCAGAATGACGAGGAGTTGGTGCATGCATTGGAACGCCATTGGCATGTCGTCGCGAGTATTTCCACTGTTGTTCGTCTCGTTCCTTTACGGAGACTAAGCCCTTTAGCAAGTTCACCCAGGCCCGATACGTGTCGGTGTTGACATATAAACGATAGTCTACTCCAAGTAGAAATTCGCGCTCCATCTTGTTTATCTCAGTGAGGTCAATGCCGGATACTTCGGACCACGTCTTGTTCGTGTATGTATTGCTAGAGTTGCAATGTCAACAGGGTTCTGGAACGGATTAGATCGTAAAGATAGACATACTCGTCAACAAACTTGTTCGCCATCATGAGAGCAACGACGGCAACTCGGAACTCGCTTCCTGCTCGACCGTTGGTAAAGTGGTTCTCCTCCTTCAGTCTGTAGATGTAACGAAGAGACAAGACGATGACGGATTGGCTAACTTGTGTTGTCTGAAGAAGTTTCTGCATAAATTCGATAAACTGGGAGGAGGGCGTGAATTGGAGAGCGGCAGTGGTGGCATCGCTGAGACCAGACGGTGGGTCCGAGGGAGAATGGGATGCACGCGAACGCCGCGCCGAGCGTACACGGTGTGGAGACGACTTGTGCGAGCCGAGTGTATTGGAAAACCACAGGTAGCAAACCATCTCACAGGTCTTCTCTGCGATGGCTTGAGGGGATGGCTGCCCGCCGACATGGCCCACCCAGAACCACTGAGTGGCGATTGAAGAGGCGTGATTTGGAGACGGTTGCACTGGCTGAGCAGTGACAGGCGGAGAAGGTGGATTGGAAGGACCTGCTACGGGGCTCGAGTCGGACGAGTCCAACACGTCTGAGGTACTTTGAGGGTGCGAGAGTTGTGAGCTAGGGTCGCGCCACTGCACGGGGCGTACTGTGAGGATGTGAGTATGATGTTCGCAAAAGAGTGGACGTCACACAGCACTCGCCTGTGCTAGGTGGCTTGCGGTCGAAGTATGCGATGGAGGGCAGGGACCACGACGGCAGCGGTGGGTTGCTTGGCTCAGGTCTGAAAGCCTTCCACCATGAGGCTGGAAGAGGGAGCGTCGACGA
>QLPI01050440.1:0-12079 GCA_003314275.1 Chroogomphus rutilus
ACTAATGGAGTATTTTATTCGGTACCGCCGAGTTATCGGGTCCTCGGTACGCGTACTTGACACTTGCAACATCTGATACTTGTATGGCTCAATGTAATAGCCAATTTCACTGCTATCAGCAACTCGCCCTGGCACAGCAAGTAATACTGAGTCAAGTATAGCCAATTCTTCCTTGAAGTGACCATCTGCAAAGCGAGAAAACGATCTAAATGCTGGCATATTTGTACGATCAAGATATGTCTCTGCAATGCTAAGCAGTGCATCTCTTCTCAGAGAAAGTAAGCTATTAGCCTTAACTTCCTTCCGTCTACCCGCAGTTTTGAAGTCTTTAGGGGACTTCTGTGGGATAAGATAGACATTCTGAAGAGGTCCTATTACTAGGGGCTCATCAAAAGTCGATTGAATAGGCAGCTCCAAGACTGAATCAGTCTCATGTGCAAGTGAAGCCTCCATCCTACTATTTTCAACATACGAGGGTGACGATGTAACAAGGTCTCCCGTTAGGTAATTAGAAATATTAGCAGGGGTGGTTGGCACACTGGTAGCGTGCGGCTCCTGGTAAACACTAGTCGATGACATCGATTTGTATTTGCCAAGTGGATCCGGATTACGAGGATGATAAATTTTGAATCGAGGTGTTGAACGAGTAGGTGTGGATTGAGGTACAAGGTAAGAAGGAGGAGATGGAGGAGAGTTAAGACAAGAGTAAGGATAATACCCTTCCTTTGTAAGTTCTTCAGAAGAAGAAGTTTGTAAGGAGGAGGATACTAGGTTAAGAAGAGATTTGGTAATAGATGGAGTGGTTAACTCAGCAATTGTAAAAAGATTCTACACTCTAAACACTGCTAAGTGATTCCCAGAGCGTCCACCAATGTTTTGGAACCTGGACAAGACCTTGGTGTTAAAGATATAACACTTCAGTCAAGCACTGTGTGTAGTGAAGCGAGACGAAGAAGAGTTTCAAACCCTGCTGCAGCACAACTCCAGAAATAATTTAATATTTGTACTTTGGTCACAAACTGTGTAATAACTCTAGCAAGCTAATACGACGAGTAAGTGATGCGTTTTTTAGCAGCAATGAATGAGACTATCAAAGTCTGTAGGTTCAGGACACTTAGGGGTCCAGAGATATTCCAATGAAAGGGAATGCGCTTAGAGGAAAGAGGAAGTAAGTGGACTGAATGGATAACCCAGTCAATGCACTCTAAAATAAGGGGAGGCCGAGACAGAAATTACAGTGAAGTAATCTCAAGAGACAAAAGAGTCTTTAATCAGAAACTGATTAGAAATCCTCAGAGGTAGAGATGCAATTGAACTGGACTATCAACAGAACAATCTCACTCTGTAGAATCAGTTTTACTAAGCAGGACTATCAACTACTTATGCTGAATCTAATACTAATACCGGACTATCAACGATACTAATATATGAGAAAGATAATACTAATACTGGACTATCAACAGTACTAATACTATTATGTAAACCTAGGAGCTGGACTATCAACAGCTGACTAAGAGTACTCACAATGTCACACTGACAAGTGGAAAGGAGATGATTGATTTGATTGCTTCAAAGGGGGGCAGGAAGGCCTCCTTTTATACTAATTTACAGGACGATTAGTAAGCTAAAGTATCTCCTAACTATTTATAGTACAAGCCAATAGGATCACAGTTCCTGGGAGTGAGTCATGTCAAAAGCACCTTGTCTCAGAATTCAGGGTGCACCCTGATCTCTAGTTTACACCCTTAAAACCATCCTTGTCCAATCAGAATCCAGTGACTCATGCCATCTGAGACATAATGAGTCATTCATGAGGTCACATGACTGGTATGAGTCACAGCCTGGTGTCTCACCATAATATTTGTATGAGACAGGGAGTGTCTCAGGCTAATATTTGTGTGTTTCTATGGAGAAACCGGCAACCTGGCTCTGGGCTTGAATCTGGCTAGAGCCCGACGTTTTGGAAAGCGGAGTTTGAATTTCAGGCCAAATCTTCGGTGGTGAACAATAGAAGTTGTATTAAGGATTATTAAAGGATTAATGATTATTGTGAACCACTAGAAGATTGGAGAAAAGTCTAATAGAGAATATTTGAATATATCCAGACTGATTAATTAGCAAAACAACTGCTAATTGAAAAAACATTAATAGTACATTGAGAGGCTCTTCTTTTTTTGTACTTTAGTCTTTTCTAATGTTTTTGTGCTTTGTTATCTGCCCTTATTCTTTTTAAAGATCCCTTACAGCCCTTCTGGTGATGCAACCGCCTTGGAGAAATTCTTGGGTATCTTTATATCAGTCTGGTTTTCAGGAATGGGTTTTGCTGTGATGAGTATTTTGTTGTTTGGATCCTGGTTCCTGATTCTTTCTGACTTCCGAGTAGGTTCTGTTCTCCACACTTCCGAAGAAGTTTGCCTTCTCTTTACTTCTTTATCTTCTTCTTCTACCTGCATATCTTTCTTCATCTCCCTTCGTTCCTCCACTGGAGGTGCCACAATTTTAGCGTCCCTCGCAATCCCAACATCCTCTACCCTTCCTGATAAGTTCCAATGCTCCTTCCCTTCTATGAAAATAATGTTCTTTGATTGTTGCCTCTTCTTGTCTTTATCAACTATGACATATATTGACTCGCCCTCGAAACTGATAAGTCTGCCTTCCTTTGCTTTGTCATCTAACTTTGACCTTGTTTCGTCTGGCAGTTTGATGAAGCATTTTGACCCAAACACCCTTAAGTGTCCCATGGATAGAGGTTCACTGAAGACTTTCTCAAATGGGGTTGTCCCATGCAGGTGGATACTGGATGGACATCTGTTCCTGATGTATACGTGAGTTGCAATGGCCTCTCCCCATAAATCCTTTCCCAAGTCTGAATCTTTTAGCATGGTCCTTACTCCTTCGATAAGTACTCAGTTTCTTCTCTTAGCATAACCGTTGAGTTCTGGTGAGTAAGCCACTGATGTGATTAGAGAAATCCCCCTATCCTTACAGTACTCTGCAAAACTTTTGCTAGTGAATTCCCTCCCGTTATCAGTTTTTAAGGTGTGTACTCTTTTCTGGAATTTGGTTTCAATTGCTTTATCCAGGTTCTTGAGGGACTTCTCAGCCTCATCTTTGTGCTTTAGGTTAAAAGCAAACCCGAAACTGGAGCAGTCATCATTGACTACTAGGCAAAATCTGGCATGCGACCATCGAGCCTCAGGTGTCATAGGGCCAATTAAGTCTATGTGTAATGTGCCAAAGACACGCATGTCACATTCCTCCCTGTTCTGGAAAGGTTTTTCGTCCATTTTTCCGAGTATGCAGTCCTCGCATACTCCATCCAGGTACATATTTGTGACATTCATACCTCTTAAAGTGTTTTTAAAGGTTTTCCTTGGGCTTGAGGAGCTTGATTAAAAGTTAATTACTTGAGGGTAATTTACTCTTAAATGGCCAACCAAAATATTATAACATTTTTTGGTAGTCCAGATAAGACTGATTTAAGTTGGATTATTCCTTGAAGGAGAGGTTTGGACTCCTGAATGCTGAACTGGTTTGAAAGTGACCAGACTTTAAGGGATCATCCCCATTCCCTAACATCATCAGCCATATGACCTCAAAATCAGCTTGGAAGATGGTGCCAAAATGCCACATTCCACAAATTCCTTGATGAACATCTAAACATGGGCTTCATTAGAGCCTCCTGGTCCCTGTATAGCACACCAATCTTATTTGTTCAAAAGAAGGATGGCTCCCTTCAGCTGTGCATGGACTTTCGGGCACTAAACAAAGTTACTAAAAGAGATCATTATCCTCTCCCACTCATTACTGATGTTATGGCTCATGCCCCCAATAAACCCATTTTAGTCTCCCAAACTGTCCACACCCTTTCTGGGAGTTTTCCAACCCCCAAACCTGGAACAGGACTCTCAACCACCCTCCTGCAGTTCTGTCACAACAATCCAAAACTTCTACAATCCCAACCCTTTACAATTCCATGGCCAAGGTTCTGCTGTAGAGTTGGTCTAGGTAATTAATACCTAAAAGCCTGCATGCACCAGTCCTTTTCTGTGGTGGGATATAATGCAGTCGTTTGGCACAGCAGGAATATAGTCTGTGACACGGCAATGTACAAATGAAAATAGAATGTGAGTGATTAGAATGGGATGTGACAGGGACATGACCTGAGACGTGAATGTGTCCCACTGACTAAGACTTGGACTTGGACTTGGACTTGGACTTGTGTACAATAGTCTAGACATTTCTAGACTAGTCTTGACTTGGACTTGGAGACTTGACTTGGGGCTTTAACTTGTGAACTTGTTATTACAGAGGTAAGCCAGAGGCCTTTATATACAAAATCCAAGCAACGATGCAAAACGATGTGAGAGGTTGGCTATGTCAGTTGAATGACAAAGCATGAGAACAAAGTATACAAAAGAGGAAATTATAGAGAAACTCTGGAGAAATGGTACAGTATTGAGGCTACATGAATAGGGGCTAGGGGCTATAATAGATGGAGACTAACCAAAAAGGTAAGGATGATGAGTAACAATGAGAAAAGACTAACAGAATAGGAAACAGGTCTGAGTCAAGCCAAGAAAAGGAGAAACATATAAAAGAAACAATAAGGAAGTCCACCAATAAACGTCTAACAACCTTGTCCACTAGTCCTGAGGGGCCTTAGGATGAGTCAGGGGACTGAGTCATCTCAGAGTATTTCCAGGTCACAGACAACATATGTATCTTCCGCAATTTCTCCAGTATCCAATCCAAGGATAGGGGTCTGGGAGTAGGAGGACTAATGGATATACAGTCGTGCACTCTCATCTTGTAGTTAAGAGTGAGTCAAATGGAGTAGGCAGGGTAATCAGGATGGGATGGTGCCCTGAACTCTGCCTTGTATTCCACTCTACTCCTATCACGATATGCTGGTCTAGATGTCATTCCAAGAAATATGTATGGTTCTTGGCTTTCTGTTATAGCCCATACCCCCAATAAACCCCCATTAACCCCCACAACCACCCACACCGATTCCAGGACCTTTCCGACCGCTCAAAGCCTGTTTAACCGCTTTCCGGATTTCCAATGCATCAATCCGAGGTTCCGAGTTTCCGAACCTCCGAAGATTCTGAAAGACAAGGTTCCGCTCCTTTGATAGACGATGCGCAGGACCATCGCATACCTCACTCCCTTGTTTTCTCCTTTATATTGACCCCTTGTACTCCCTTTCTCCTTGTTTTATGACCGGCAAAGATAGTACAAGGATAGTCGCATGTATATAGTCTCCCAGTCGACTGGACTGTTCGCTAGTATGAATATCGACTTAATTCTCCTTCGCACTTTCCGTCCGAACTGACCTCCGGTTTCCGAACATTCAGGAAACGAGGACTTCCGGAAACCTCTTGGAATCATCGGAAATAACCTTAGAGGCACCTAGCTAAGCTCCTGATATGCGGATTTAACAGTATATTCGTACTCACACTCCTGATCATCACGACCCCGAGACCCCCATGAACACGTATTTGGCCCCTAATATGGGCAATATGATGGCCAACCCAGGCCAACCTGTGACCCCATCCAGTGGCAGCAGGGCTATCACGGACCCTTTGTCCAAAACTCGGAAAAGACAGAAAACTTACACCGCAGAATTTGACCCGTTTCTTAGAAACAACTATGACCCCCCGAGAATCTGGCGTTGATTTCGACTCAGTGCTCAATCCGACCCTCTGAAAGTTTCCACTCAGGAAACCTTGACCAACATGGACCCCCGACCATTTCATAGATAATGACTTTACATGACACTTACGACTCCAGAACAAGACTACAGGCTGAGCCATGAACAAACATTTTCCACTCCTTAGGCATCAAACCATGTAGGATCCTCCAAATCCAGATCGGGTCCAGCAGGATTGGGCTCACCCAATAAACCCTCCTTTCCTCCACTTCCGATCCTCCTCCACCATCCTGTGGATCCCTGCCAGTTTCAGGGTTTCCTCAGCCTTCCAGACCCTCAGCTTCCCAGACCCCCTCAGCTTCCCGGACCCCCTCAGCTTTCCGGACCTCCTCCCTCTCCAATATTCCCCCCTCTTCCTTCATTCTTTGTCCCTTCTCCTCTCCCCGACCTTGTTCCGTTCGACCTCCCTTTTTCCCTTCCTCAGCCTTCCGGGCCTCCTCAATTTTCCAGACCCTCTCCCCTCTTCCCTTCCTCCTTTGACCGACACCCTCTTTCCGCAAACTCAAGCCTCAAGGGCCCGAGCCTGTCCGAAAGCTCTGCTTCAAGCTTGACTCGAGATGGGGAATCAAGAAGAGCCCCCAAGAGTAGGAGACCCCCCTTTTATATATAGCGCATGGGCGCTTGGGAAACACCTATTACGTTCTAAAATGCCTAAGAAATTCCCACTCCGCTCAATTCACCACAGTCAGGGAACAACACTTTCCGAATCCGAATCCGAATCCGAAATCCGAAGCCCTATTTCAAACTCTGCTCCGATTCCGAGATTGGAAACAAGGATCCGAGGACTGGAAAGGAATATCTCAACCTTCACACCCAAGCAACATCTAAGTTCCATCATTCGCTGAACTCCCATAGTATCCATCATCCACACCATTGTCCGCACTACCAACCACACCTTCTCCACAGTGTCCATGATATCCGAGATATCCGTGACCTCCCGTGTGACCGACGGATAAATCCATACATGGACAATACTCCGAAGGTCAGGAATTCAGGACCCACCAGGTGGGAGACCGGAATGAGTTTAGCACGATGATTAGAACCCGGAATAAGCGCCCAAACCTCGGACCTAGTACCAGGAGGTTGGCCCTACAGATTCCGATGTATAGGTTTACTTTCCCGTTTGAATTCCCCCTGCCTAGCCCTCTCCATGAGACAACTCTGGAGGAGTCCAGAGGGTTTCCCTTACAACCATGAATAAAGCTTAGGACCTCGAGGGCTCGGTCCTAAGGGAGGGATACTGTTATGGCCCGTACCCCTAATAAACCCCCATTAACCCCCACAACCACCCACACTGATTCCAGGACCTTTCTGACCGCTCAAAGCCTGTTTAACCGCTTTCCGGATTTCCAATGCATCAATCCGAGGTTCCGAGTTTCCGAACCTCCGAAGATTCCGAAAGACAAGGTTCCGCTCCTTTGATAGACGACGCGCAGGACCACCGCGTACCTCACTCCCTTGTTTTCTCCTTTATATTGACCCCTTGTACTCCCTTTCTCCTTGTTTTATGACCGGCAAAGATAGTACAAGGATAGTCACATGTATATAGTCAGGCGCTTAGCTAATACTTCCGAAAGGGCTTTCCGGATTAGCGTAGGGGTCCGTGAAGGGACCGAAGGCCAAGAACGGAGGTCGGAAATGGGCCACGGACAGAGACGGGAGCATCGGGAGCCTAGGGTCGGTCGCGGATTGGTTCTATCCGGTCACTAAGGTGTTCGAGGTCGAAGGGACTTGGCTTCAACTTATGTGTTGCGCCCTCCTCGATTGTCTGTCCCTAATTTCGGAAAGGAGACGGGAGTTTACCGGAAATGAATCGGAAACTAGAGGGTGGACTAAGTCGATATTTGTACTAGTGAACAGTCCAGTACCCGAGCTAAAAATTCCACCCCAGGGGTTTGTCCATTTCTTTTTGTAAAAATAAACAAAATAAATCACCTAAAACTCCCAACACAAAGCATCGATGACAACAATAATAGATTTTTTGGAAAGATTTTTCACAGCATCTTTGATCGGTGGCACATTGAGGTCATTAAACTGAAGTTCCATGTGTTGGGTGCCAGTATCTGGATCGGTGTCCAAAATCTTCAAGAGAGCACGGCCGATAAAAATGAACCTTCATGCAAGCTCATAAGCTATAGTCAGAATGATCCGGTGGACATCCCTGCATTTGTCTTGCGTACGGGAACAAAAGAAGGTGGCTACAAGCATGTCAAGCTTGTCAAGGAATATGAGTAAACAATTGTGGTTTTTCACGTTCCGGCCATGCCATTCAACCAATTGATTTTCGTACTCTCGCGGTCGGTTCCCCATGCTTCGAGATGAGAAAGCATTAGATCGCGAGTACTCTACGTGCATGCGTGTCGTGGCGGAGATGATGCTGGGTTGCAGGCCACATAAATTGATCGTGGAAGTGATACGAGAAGCCCTAAATGGTCAGGTGGAGGGTCTAAAATACTATGAGAACGGGGGTAACGGGGATAATCAGTTAATACGCTCACTGACAGTATCATATATATTAATATCATGATTAGGGCCTGTACCGAAGAAATGCAGCATTACTTAGCCCTAAGACTTTGTCCTCGGAAAGGAGCTTACAGATGAAAACCTTTGACCGGTTGATTTTTTATGCCTCCTGAGATTGGAGGTTGATATTAATTGTAGATTTGAGGGTAAGGGAAAAAAAACTGCGTCCCTCCCTCAGTCAGTCACGTCTAACTACTTTCTCTGCTACAGGGGCTCACGCAGGGGGACTGAGAGAAGAACCCCTCCTTCTCCGTCCTTGTCCTGAAAGCCGCACACGCCAATCACGATGATCCAGCAGACCATAAATGTGAATCCATATGGAACTTCAGTTTAATAACCTCATTGTGGCACCGATCAAAGATGTTGTGAAAGAAAGACCTTACCAAAAAATCCATTATTGTTGTCATCGATGCTTTGTGTTGGGAATTTCAGGTGACTTATTTTGACTATTTTTCCAAGATGAGATGGAAGTGTGAGCAGACTGACTGACTCCCCTGTCTGTGACAATATAATCGAATGTTTTGTCTACGATGTTTGTGATTGCAAGGGTGTTGGTCATGTTTAGTTGGAATGATTCTAGTTTAAAGACAAACTCTGGTTTGTTTGTTTTTTAAATAAGAGGGGCATTCTTTCTCATCCCCTTGTACAAGTGAGCGTTGGGTAAGGAGAACCCAGATATGAATGAACATGTTGGAGTTTTCCAGATTCATACTACTGGCATAGCCAATGCTTCATTACAATGCCAGGGATCTGTGTTCCCCTTACCTAATGCTCAATCTGCAAGAGGACGGGAAACAATCCCCCTCTTATTCAAGGCAAAAAAAAAATCAGTGTGTGTCTTTAAACTAGAATCATTCCAACCAAGGATGTCCAACACCTTTGCAATCAAACACATCTCAGATAAGGAGATCACAGGTTCGTCCTGGTTGCGATTTTTTGCCTTTGGTCATGGTGCACATCTCTTGATTTCCCTCTCCCCACACCACTCCTGCCCCACCTCACCCCTCATTATTACCCCCCTCTACCATTCCAAAATACATCAATAACACACCGAACATCCTGGTGAGAGACATTAGCCTGTTCCCCCTAGCCTGACAACAGCCGACACATTATGGTGGGTAGGGTGGACGAATAGGCATACTGGGTCGATGGTCCCAGTGGAAAAAGAAGGCACAGTTTCACTCAGGATTGATGGATACATGCCACATGGTCCCATCAATATCTAAAATGTTTTCTCTAACTAACCTGAACATCCATCAGTAATCTATGGTGTCCTTGTAAACAAACCTGACATCGCTCATCTCAATTATTTACTTGAGCAATTCTGCTCCATGACCATCAATCCTGGAAGGATCACATGAAAACAAACAAGGGATTTATTGTACTATTGTTAAAGACACTCAGACTATCCTTGATATCATGACCAGCAACCCACTCAACATCTTCATTACAAGCCAACTTGAGAGAACTAGATAACAAATGATTCTGCCCCTGTGCTGTCCATCCAGTAGATGTGGCAGTCTTCCTTGAATCATCTCTGTAGGAAGCCACTCAGGTTGTCATATGAAGTCATATTGGTATATGTTTCCAAAAATTATTATCTAAAATTACTATCCTTGCAGGGCTTGCCTGAATGGCCTCCTGCACATGAGTTTACATTTATTCTCAATCTGTCTGCAAATCTGGTCATTTATGCTGTGATTCATCTTGTTTAGTTGCTGGTGTTATAGGAATACAATGATGCAATCAAAAAAAGGGGGCACTAATAGTTACAAATCTTCTACAAACCTCAAATCACCCAATCCCTAGTTATACTATGCTATGCTACTGATGTATAGGCTTGAGATCAACTATGACAATGTGACCTGATGGATATCCAAAGCACACTTTAGAGGAAGAGAAGGAATGTGTGTTGAAATTGCGGTAATCAGGGGGAATCCAACAAGATTTCAGTGGCAAGTCAGTGAGGATCCAGTCCTTACTTAGCGAGATGAAGATCTGCGGCTCCCCAGGGGAAAAGAGATGGAAGTGGCCAGGGATGACATGAGTGACCTTGCCTCCATCTGAGAATTGGAAGGATTCATGTTCCAGTAGTGGTGTCGAATCACCTGTGGTAGTGTCCCATATACAGACTGAGACATGAACCGAGCCAGATACGACGTGCGCGCCATTAGATGAGAACACAACCGAGGTCACCCAGGCTGAATGACCCTCCAATGAACGCTCTATTGCTCCGGTGATCGTATTCCATATCCGGATTGAGTGATCAAATGAGCCAGACACGAGACGCAATCCATCGTGAGAGAAGGAAACGGAGCGCACCCAATCTGAATGGCCAGTGAGTATATGCTCTAATTTCCCGGTAGTTGCATTCCATATCCGGACAATGCGGACTTAACACTTTCTGGGAAATAGACTGCATCTCCTATCACATATGACTGAGTGTATATTGGATGGGATCTTCTTCTGAGTGAGAAATGTAGTAGAGGAGGTACATGAAGATAATAATATGTTAATGGTTCTGCCTGGATGTATGTGTCATGGGTGTTATAGCATTGCATGGGAATGAGCTCTGAAGAAGACATGATGACAAATTGGGAGTCTGAAGATTGGAGTGCTGAATAAAATAGTTGGCTGTGTAATGTGGCGACAGTGAAGGTGATATAGGATGAGCACCGTCGGAGTCGAGTTTGTAACATGGTTGAGATTGTCCGCTTTACTGTCAATGGAAGAGCAGGGTGCAACACATGAGGATATTGAAGCCAAGCCACCCATATTGGTCTGCAGGACTTGGCCAATTTCCTGCCTGCATCATCGGCATTACTGAGACTTAACACCAGCCAAAACATTATAATTTTTTTGGTAGTCCAGATGAGACTGATTTAAGTTGGATTATTTCTTGGAGGAGAGGTTTGGACTCCTGCATACTGAACCAGTTGGAAAGTGACCAGACTATCAAGGGATCATTCCCTGTTCCCTAACATTTATGTCCTTATCCCTTCTAGACCAGAGAATTCTAACAGTTTTTCCTTGGACTTGAGTGTTTATGGTAATTCATTTGTAAATATCAACGCTTCAAGTCCAAGGAAACCTATAAAAACATCTATATTTTTTCCAAAAATTTGTAGACCTACAATGTACAATAACATTATATGTTGTTATGGCCCGTACACTCACTAAACCCATACCAGCCCCCACAACCACCCACACCTTTTCCGGGACTTTTCCGATCGCTCAAAGACTGAATAACCGATTTCCGGATGTCTGATATATAGTCCGAGGTTCCACGTTTCCGAACCTCCGAAGACTCCGAAGTCAAGGTTCCGATACTTTGATAACCGACGCGCAGGACCATCGCGTACCTTACTTCCTTGTTCTTCTTTCCTATTGACCCCTTGTACTCCCTTTCTCCTTGTTTTATAACCGGCAAAGAAAGTACAAGGATAGTCGCATGTATATAGTCTTCCAGTCGACTGGACTGTTCGCTAGTACGAATATCGATTTAGTCTTCCACCAGTTTCCGATTCATTTCCGGTAAACTCCCGCCTCCTTTCCGAAATTAGGGACAGACGATTGAGGAGGGCGCAACACATAAGTTGAAGCCAAGTCCCTTCGACCTCGAACACCTCAGTGACCGGATTGAACTATTCCGCGACCTACCCTAAGTTTCCGGCGCCTCCGCCCCCGTCCGTAGTCCGTCCGACTTCCGTCTTGGTCCTTGGCCCCGTTACGGACCTTCGCACTAACCCGGATAACCCCCTCGGAAGTACTAGCTAAGCGCCTGACATGCGGACTTAACATATGTCAATTATCTAATATATAAAAATGACACCAAACTCT
>QLPI01050825.1:0-11240 GCA_003314275.1 Chroogomphus rutilus
TGAATACATAGACATGTCACTAGATACTCCGATAGGACAACCCGTCCACTCATCCGTTATCACATCACTAGATCCGTCAGTCGGCAATATTCGGTCACAACTCACTCACCCACTATAATCCGTTGATTAACAGGGTATTGGGCAGTATTATGCTCCGTCACGCCACTAATGCCTTTAGGTGCATCCGATGGCCTCGGTCCAGTCGGCAAATGCCACTGCTCCAAAAGCCTCACCCAGGATCCTGTTCCGTCGCCGGAAACTCCGCCAAAGGGTTTCTAGCTCAGGCCTCTCGGTCAATGACGCCATTCAGCACGTTTGGCCAAGGTCTTCTCCATCCGTCCTCATCTGTTCCTGTCTATCCGATTCGCATAATTGCATGCTTATACGTTGTAGACGATGGGACGTTTACCTAAACAGGGGGGGTAGCAACCAAGCAATGCTACGAACCTCTCCTCCTGGGAAAATCCCCCCTCCATTCACTCTTTATCCCGACCTTAATTCCTACCCATCCCGACACGCTATTCCCGACACCATTAATCCCTCCGTCCAACCCGACCAAATCTGCCAAAAACGAACATTGGCACATTCACTTGGTTTCTTCTGCTCACATACTTCTATTTCCTTCCTTATCCCTTCTTTAAAAAAATAAAAAATAAAAAAACAACAACAATCTATTAATCAGTTATCTTTCAAGGTTTCATATATCACCATCTCCTCATCCTGCTCCTTATCCCTATCCTTCCCTTTTTCCTCACCCTCATCATCTTTCAATTGATCCTCGCCTGGATCCTCACCCCCCAACTCCTCTGCAACAACTGGTATCACCGGCACTACCGATTCCCCGCGCAGAACCAGACTCTCATGCAAGAGGACCATCGTACGACCCATGAACCTCACCTCTTCCACTAACTCAAAGAGTAACCTGTTCGACCTCGACCTCTCTTGGAGGATGTCCTCCCAGATCTCAGCAAGTCGTCGCGGCCCCGACCCCGCGGGCAAGGGGACTTCCACTGTCATTTCACGCCCGCTCGGCTGTATGGCCACCGGCCGTTCACTCGGTCGCATCGTAACAGCCCTTCTCGGCCTCTTCATTGGCCGCTCCTCTTCTGTCTCCTCCCCGCCACTCTCTTCCTCACTCTCACTCTCCGACTCCACCTCTTCCCGACTCCTCACCTTGCGCTGCCGAGGCGCCGCCAAACTGCACTTCACCCGGCGCACGTTGCAGCACCCGCACGCTGCTCCCACATTTCTAACGGAGCAGGCTTCTCCGCATTCCCTGCAATGGTCGCAAGGAGGGCGAAGAGAGGGTGACCACTCCCAGGTCGGCTTCTTTTTGAACTGATAAAAAATAATAACTAAAAAAATACACAAAAAAAACCATATGAACCCTGCGTACCTGGGCCCCCCTCGGCCTACCTCTCCTACTCGGCCCCGTATCCACATCCATACCCCTCTTACGCGTCATCATCTTCGGCACATCCGGGCTTTTGGGGTTTTCGACAGCTCTGACACCCGCATTCTCGAGTGCCTTGACCCGCCCTGCAAGATCCTGGCTGACCTCCATGTTCCTTTTCTCCTCAGGAGCCCGAGTCACTGCCCGCTGGACCAAATGAACCCACTTTTCCTCAGCTGCCTGGGCAATCTCCCGAGCCAGACGAGCAGCCTTGGTCGCCGTCTCGAACGCCTCCTTAGCGGCCTTTTCTGCCTGCTCTGCCTCCACTTTTGCCTTTTCGGCAGCCTCCTCGTCTGCCTTCAGTTGAGCTGTGGCAGCCTCAGCCACCATCTCTTGCTCCCGTTGACGCTGTCATTTGAGCCAGTTCTTCTTGAATCGCTCCTTTTTGTCATCAGTTATGGTACCCATTTCTCGCCCTGATCCTTTGATGGGAGTAAGAACAAGGTTGATGAAAAAGCCTGGGAATTCCCCCAAACAAAACCGTGACATCACGCTGACACCCGGAACTTTATTTTTAAGTACGCTTACCGGCTTCATGGGTTCAGCCGCTAGAGGGGGGATACTGTCAAGCCCGCAACACCGAGTACCGACTCACTCGGGAATACCAACCAACCGGCCCTTACCCACATCATCTCGCACTACTGAACGGCCTCGGCTCGGTACACCCGGTACATCATGTGGACCACTCCTCTCGTTTATCCCTCTTCATTGTTCCTTCACCCCCTATCCACTCCTTAACCCGTTTCCCCGAACAACATGACAGCCACTCATTGTCCTGGCCACCGCCATTGTTTTATCTTGGGCCATCCTCTATTGTTCTATTCTCGCCCACCATTTCATTATCTTATTCTCAGCCATACTCCATTATTCTAATTTCGCTTACATTCCTTATTCTATTTCTGATCACTGTGGACAATGCCTCCATGTGGTTACCTCATACCTTATTGTCTCCATTCCTTACGCCACCCTGTTCCACATCTTGCTTCTTAACTATATAAGTAGCGGGATGTATGTAGATAGTTCCTCACTCAGAATATCGATTGATTCGCACCCCTTTCATCCGCTTCCTATTTTGAAAGTCCTTCGCTCGAGCCGACGCCCTCGGCATCCTCTCGAGGCTCCTCTCACTATCCAAACTAGTGGCACGCACGGAACAGCAGGGCGCAACGCACGAGCACGTTGAAGCCTAGCCACTCTGAAATGGTTTGCAGGACTTAACCGATATCTCGGCGTCACCGAATCCTGACAACAGCGAGCAGATATGAGTGGCTATAGGTGTGGAACAGAATAACTTTCTATTGTTTCCATTATTCTCTTTTATCACTCCACAATTCCATTGTCCACTATCTTTTATCATTCCACAATTCCATTGTCCACTATTCTATTATCCACTTTCCTATTGTTCATTTCTTATATAAGTAGTACGCTAGAATAGCCCTTCACTTCAGTCTTTGCTGTGAAGACTGAAGTGAGTACTAGACCCTCTATGCACTATTTCTAAATACTTACATTTCATCATAGACAATTTATCTTTAGGTAGTTACTTCAAATAGAACTGAGTCTTTGCTGCGAAGACTGAAACAATTTATCTTTTAGTGTTTTTCACAGGTTATGGGCCCCGGCCTACAACTATAAAGACAAACTTGACATACCTTAAACCCGATATACCTCGAACTCAATATACAAAGATGACTGACAGATTCAAAGTCATCAGATATGATGAGACAGAATGTTTAGATGAAGACAGCTCTAATTGGAATTTTTGGAAGACACGAATGGTTCCTTACCTAAAAGGATCAAAATTATGGCCATACGTGTCTGGAACAGAACCTAGACCTGCGACCACAGATGTGGATAAGCTTGCAAAATGGGAGGAAGTCGATGCGCAAGCACTCTCTACTATTTTAATGAATATCACCCCAAATGTCCAGGCAGGACTAGATTGCTCATCAGCAAAAAATGCCTGGGACGGATTATTAGGCAGATACGCACATGCTGATCCTATCGCCCAGAATCTTGCCCAGTCACGTCTGCATGCAAAACGGTATACAGAAGGCGGAACAGAGACCTTACTCACCCATCTAGCAGAGCTCCAGAGGCTGAGAGAAGCTTGTGGAGGACTAGGAGTGTCCATATCCGACAGTCAATTCGTGGGAATCATAATACTTTCAATGCCAACACCCTCCTGGGACCCGGTAATAGGGACTCTAGGAGGAGTACTAGATCCAAAAATAGTAATCTCTCGCCTCAGTACCGAATGGAATAGGAGACAAGGACACATACCGAGTGGCACAGACCCCAACGTGGTGTTTCAGACTGGGAAATCAGCACTAAAGTGTGAGAACTGCAACAGAACAGGACATACCAAAAACAGGTGTTGGGCTAAAGGCGGTGGTCAAGAGGGTCAATATCCCAAATGGTTCAAAGGGAAGAAGGACTCAAGGGTTTCCAATACCATAAAGACAGTCACCGACACACCTATTGTATGGGCTTATGGTTCCAGGGGACAGCCAGATGTATGGTATGCAGATTCAGCTGTGACAGTCCATGTCAGTCCAAATCGTGAAGATTTCACATCTTATATCAAATATGACAAGAGACGTACCATAAAAACATTTGGAAACAATTCAGTTGAGGGCGTAGGCGAAGGTGACATAGTTGCCGATATCGAATTCAGAGGAAAAGCTACAAGAATCTGCCTCACACGAGTCATGCATGTCCCTGGAGCAGATGGAAAAATATTGTCCCTCAAGGTCTTAGACCAAAAGGGATTTGAGAGTCGCATCACAGGTGGATCTATTTGAATTATGAAGAACAATCAGATATACACAGAGGCATCCCTAGGTGGAGAGTTATACGAAGTAAAGATGAAGATCGCACCTCCCCACGAGAATATCATAGCTGCAGTCAAGAGGGATACATCAGCCACTGACCTACTCACATGGCACCGACGACTAGGGCACCTTGGTGATACTGCGCTCAAAAGATTAGTTAATTCCAACACCGTGAAAGGGATGGAGGTCACAGACATGCACCTAGAAGGAGTCTGTGAAGATTGCATATTAGGAAAAATGGACGAAAAACCTTTTAAAACTCACAAGGAACAGGATACATGTCAAGCGCCGGATTCTGACGGACTTCGGGACTGCCGAAGGGTGTTGTCGAAAAGGTCGGGCGGACTATGGCCAAGTCCTGCAGGCCAAGAGTAGTGGCGTTGGCTTCAACGTACTCGTGCGTTGCGCCCTACTTGCCGTGCGTGCCACTGTATTTGCAACAGACAGATACTCAGGGGGATGCTGAAGATGCCGGCCTGAGTCGAGGACTTAACAGAGAGGAAGAAGGTAGAAGGGCCTAAGCCTAGTCGATACCCAGAATGAGGAAGTATGTACATGCATGTCCTACTTATATAGGTTAAGAAGCGACATGTGGAATAAGGAATGTGGGACAACAAGGTATGCAACACATGTGGTCATTGTCCACAACGAGTAAAATTAGAATAAGAGATGTAAGGTGGAAATAGAACAATGAAGGACGGAATAATAGGACGTGCCCTAGCACAATAGGAAGTGCCCAACTGTAAAACAAGGCCATGACCGAAGATAACACAAGGGCAGGAGGTGCCGAGGTGAGGCAGACCGAGGAGTGAGGAGTGGGTGTAGGAATGAGGGATGTGACCGATATGCGCGTCCGGCCGAGAACGACTCATCGAATGGTTCGTGCTTGGTTATTAATGGAGTATTTTAGTCGGTACCGCCGAGTTATCGAGTCCTCGGTACGTGTACTTGACAATACACGTCTGTTTGGGACACTACATGCTGATCTGATAGGCCCAATGAACCCCGAAGCAAGGTGGACACATGCCAAGTTCTGTCTTGTGATCAATGATGACTGCTCTGGGTTTGGATTCATATTCAATCTGAAACACAAAGACGAAATGGTCAGGGCAATCATCAACCTAGACAAGGCAATAGAAGCCAAGTTCCAGAAACGAGTACACACCTTGAAGACAGATAATGGCGGCAAGTTCATGAACACTAAATTACTTCAGCATTGCCAAGGGAGAGGAATATCCATCACAACTTCAGTTGCATACAACCCTGAACTAAATGGACGAGCCAAAAGACGAAACAGAACTCTTGTGGAAGGTGTGAGGACGATGCTGAGGGATTCAGAGTTAGGAAAGGACCTATGGAGTGAAGCGATTTCCACCCACATTTACATACGCAACAGATGCCCATCAAGCATTCTTCCCAACAATATCACTCCATATGAAAAGGTTTTTGGGCACGCACCAGAGATAGGACATCTTCAAGTATTTGGCGCCAAGTGTTTCATCAAAATCCCTGATAGTATGCGATCCAAGCTTGACGATAAAGCAAAAGAATGTTGCCTAATAGGGTATGAAGGAGACTCCATCTATGTGGCAGTAGACGCGGACAAGAAGAAGCATAGGTCTCAAAATGTGATCTTTGTAGAAGGTGAAGCACATAGAAGAGGAGGAAGCGGGACTGCTCTCCTGGAACTTCCAGTGCTGGAGGAAGAAAGGACAGATGTAGATCAGGAAACCGAGGAAAACAAAGTCAGGGGGAGAAGGACAAGATCAGAGGTATGGGGAACGGAGCCAACGAGGCGATCAGAGCGTGTCAAAGATCAAGAAGCCACCAAAGAAACCAGTGATAAGGTACTCATCACCAAAGTCAATAACAAGGAGACATTACCTGAAATCAAAATCCCAAGAGCATATTCCAACGCTATCAGTGCTCTAGAAGGAAGGCTATGGAAAGATGCAATGGACTATGAGTTAAACAAGCTTGAGGAAATGAACACATGGGATGAAATTGACGAAAAGGACATACCCACCAATGCACAAGTCCTACCAGGAATGTGGGCACATACCATAAAGAACTTGGAGAATGGAGAACAGAAATTTCAGTCTAGATGGGTCATCCGAGGAGATCAACAGAAGACAAATATATCCTTGAGCGACACTTTTGCACCTGTCTCACGTATATCCTCTCTCAGAATCCTACTGGCTCTTGCGACCATGAAAGACTTACGGATCTTTGCCTGGGATGTCGATTCTGCCTATCTACATGGAAAGATAGACCAAGATATTTATGTCAAATTCCCTGATAGCTACACTAAGCAAGGCAAAGTCGTGAAACTGAACAAAGCTTTATATGGCTTACCTGAAGCAGCACGTATCTGGAGAGAGGACCTTGAAGAGAAGTTGAAGTCATTGGGATTTGCACCCCTGGGGAGCGACACAGGAGTCTTCATTAGACGGTCACAGGGAGGCATTACAGCGATCGATATGCACGTTGATGATGGCACTGGGATATGTTCAAGCGAGGGAGAGGAATCAAGCCTGAAAGCCAGAATCCAAAAATTCTACAAAATAAAAGAAAAAGACACCTTGTTATGGCCCGTACTCTCAATAAACCCACACCAGCCCCCACAACCACCCACACATTTTCCGGGACCTTTCCGACTGCTCAAAGCCTGAATAACCACTTTCCAGATTTCCGATACATCAAACCGAGGTTCCATGTTTCCGAACCTCCGAGGATTCCGAAGTCAAGGTTCCGCTCCTTTGATAGACGACGCGCAAGATCACCGCGTACCTCACTCCTTTGTTCTTCGTTTTATATTGCCCCTTGTACTCTCTTCCTCCCCTTGTCTTTACTCGGTAAAAGATAGTACAAGACTAGATACATGTATATAAGTCACCAGTCGACTGGACTATTTGCCAGTACGAATATCGACTTAATTCTGCATCGTAGTTTCTGATTAAGTTCCGGTAAACTCTCCGACTCTCTGAAATTAGGGACAGACGATCAAGGAGGGCGCAACACATAAGTTGAAGCCAAGTCCCTGCGACCTCGAACCACCTGTATCACCCTATACTGCAAACAGTCTTAAGACCCCTGGCGCTTCCCGACCCCCGTTCTCATTCCAATCCCGAGTCCGACCCTTAGTCTCTCCATCCCCGGAGTACAAACCCTCCCTTCGGAAATCATTCGGAACCCTCCGAAGACCCTCCCAGAAGCCTCTAGCTAAGCGCCAACACACGGATTTAACACACCTCTAAGCCTTTCAAGGTACTTGGCATCCTAGTAACAAGGGATACGCACCTCGGAACACTAAAGCTGTCACAATCCGAGTACATTGACAGCATACTACAGAGGTTTAACATGACCATGTGCAATCCGGTAAATACGCCCGTAGATAAAGGATCGCACCTACAGAACGATGCAAATGAACCTTACGAAAACATCAGAGAGTATCAAGCACTTACCGGACCGCTGACATATGCCACAATGTCTACACGCCCCGATATAGCATATATCACGCAGTTCCTGTTGCAATCAAACAAGAATCCTACTCAGTGGGACTGGAACGCAGGGAAAAGAGTATTGAGATACCTCAAAGGAACGAGAAGCCTAGGTATTGTGTACAGAAGGGATGGCGAACAACGAGGAGTCAAAGTTGACCGCATGATACTGTGGGGGTTTTGCGATGCTAACTATGCCAAAAATACATGTGACCGAAAATCAACCAGCGGTTACATCTTTATGCTTGGCGACGGACCTATTGCATGGAAATCAAAAAAGCAGACGTCAATTGCCTTGTCTACTACAGAAGCCGAATACTACACTCTAGGAATAGCATGCCAAGAAGCCATCTGGCTAAAACAGTTATGTCAAGAAATACTCATGAAACTCAACAACCCCATCCATATTTTTTCAGATAACACTGGCGCTGTCACTCTATCAGACAACCCCGTCTTCCACAACAGATCTAAGCATATCGATATTAGATGGCACTTTGTACGGGACCTAATACGATCTAAAGTGGTTCGCTCCTCACATATCCCGGGGATCCAGAACAGTGCCGATTTTCTTACAAAGGCTCTGAATCGATTTGAGCACAAGCGGTGCATCCGATTGATAGGCATGGAGTAAGTGACTTGGTCTGAAGGAGAGTGTTAAGATTGCATTGGCATTCAGACCGGGCACTTACCACAGCGAGCAGATATGAGTGGCTATAGGTGTGGAACAGAATCTTTCTATTGTTTCCATTATTCTCTTTTATCACTCCACAATTCCATTGTCCACTATATTTTATCATTCCACAATTCCATTGTCCACTATTCTATTATCCACTTTCCTATTGTTCATTTCTCATATAAGTAGTACGCTAGAATAGCCCTTCACTTCAGTCTTTGCTGCGAAGACTGAAGTGAGTACTAGACCCTCTATACACTATTTCTAAATACTTACATTTCATCATAGACAATTTATCTTTAGGTAGTTACTTCAAATAGAACCGAGTCTTTGCTGCGAAGACTGAAACAATTTATCTTTAGTGTTTTTCACACAGCAATCATCTGTATAACTCTTACTCTCCTCATCTAAGTCCGAACTTGGGCTGATACTCTTGGCATTCTCCTGAGTACCTCTCCCAAAGTTTAGTGGCCTTACAGAAGAAGGGTGCAATGCACGAGCACATTGAAGCCGGCCACATCCATTCAGTCTGTGGGACTAGGCTGATATCCTACCAACATTACTATTTCACTAGTGCTTGGCTTACATAGTCTCGGCATCTTGGTGCTTGACATATAGGTACTTTCATATTACTGTAAAGCTAAACACAAAAGATTTAGTCTTTATCATGAAGCACTCTCATGAATATTAAAGGTCACTATCTAAACACAAGACTACTATAAAGAGTAAGTCAGAAAGGTAAGATTTACAGAAAATTTGATACTCACTTCAGTCTTTGTTACAAAGCACTAAAGTGGCTGAGCATCCTAGCAGACTACTTATATATATGAAAGGACAATAAGAACTAAGGTATATGTCAAAAAAAGAGTGAAAATGGAAAAAGGATAATAATAGAAAAGAAAGAAAGCAATGGAAAAATATGACAATGGTAAATGGTCAATGTTACATACCATTGCAATGGTTGGTGAATACATGTAACAAATTGCTGTTTAAATAGTGCCCACAGACTAATGCCAGATAACCTGGCATAGTGGCCTTTTGGCCCAGTTGAAAGAACACATCACTGTGGGAATTTGTTGCCTTTTACAGTCAATCAGAGTAAGTGTTAGGTCTGGATCTAGATCACATACCCCAATCTTAACACTTCATATAACTACAAGGCTTCTCTTAGCAACCACATCTACCACATGTGTTAGTGTCTGAGTCTGTATCTATGTCTGAGCTTCTCTTACTTTTTATTATTATCACTCTTTTACTCTACTGTGATTAACAGATTATGGGCCCCATCCTAGCCTAAACACCATGAGAAACTCCAATATTGTTGCATAGCAGTCCATATTCTTACCACTATCACTTTACCAGCAACACACCATCACTGCATCTCACCTGCACTATGTGATCCTTCAACAACCAGGTTAACATACACTTCAAGCTGCCATCCTTTGAGGAAGGAAACTATCATATTTGAAAGGAAGAGATGGAAATATTTTATAGAAGTTAGTCCCACATAGATCACAGATAAGCACACAGCTGCTATCCCTCCAATCCTCCTATCATAACATTTGCATTTCCCTTCTCGCTGCCAAGGCCAAACCAACTCTTGCTGATATCAAGTCAATTTTAAATGTTTCATCTTCTTCCATTGTTGCCATGAAATCCAAACTCTCTGATTTACCTTTGGTGTGGGATAATGGAAAGCTGTTAGTGGCTATGTTTCAGGTTCCTCAACTGGTCACAGCTCCCAGGAAGATGAAAAAGGTTATCATGTGTGCAATCCAACTAATGAAGGCCATTGTCATTGTTATAGTTACTTAGGTTACATTGCTGCATATTACATTCACAATATTCCTCAGCATATCAAGGATTGGGCTATAGCAAGCCTATCACATCAGACACAGGCTTATTTTATCTCAGAAGTAGCTGATATGGTTCAAATATTATTCAATGCTTTATTTACCAGTCAGCATTCATCTCCCATTCTTTCCTACACCCATTTGTGATGCATATCTAAATATCAGATTTGGTAGGAGCTATCTTGTTCTATTTATTTGGTGGGAGCTTTGGTTCTGTTTTGTGTCCTTATCAGGCGGAAGTGTTAGATTACATAATGTTGTGAATGCTTTGGTTGTATAGGTGCCTTCATGTAACTATGAGCCTTGTCTTAACACCCACATCCTCCATCTATATTAGTGTCTATGTCTGTGTCTGTGTCTGCATCTCTCATGCCTTTTCTCTCATCACTCTTTTACTTTACTGCATCTAACAAATCTGGAGCATCACCTGTAATTGGGGAAATAGCTGCAATGCTACGTGCTTTTATCTTCTCCTAAACATTCCATGTATAGCTATTGAATTTGACAAGGTTCACTCACAGGTAAACAACGTCACTGGTAGAATGAAGCAATCTGTTCCACACTGCAATAGACAGGTGATGATGATACAAAAAAAAAAAAAAAAAGCTGTTGTGGAATGAAGGATTCTCAGTAAGGAAATCATATACTCAAGTATATCTGAGGAGGATTCTTACTCATCCAACAAGGAATTTTGCAGACCCGGCCACCACTGGGACCCAACTTGAGCCAAATTCCTTATTGGTAAGAATCTCCTCAGGTATATCTGAGTATATGATTTCCTTACTGAGAATCCTTCATTCCATAACAGCTTCTTGTTTAATCATCACCCAGGATTGCTTCATTCAACCAGTGAGAGTGGAAAATGATTCCCCCTTCACCTCACTAGTTCTTGACTTTAGCAACACGACAGTCCGGCCACCGAGATGT
>QLPI01050958.1:0-12450 GCA_003314275.1 Chroogomphus rutilus
CCAGGAGGCAGGATGGGGCTACCAGCAACCCCAATGAATTCAGGGTCAGGGTTGGTCACGTAGAGCCCAGGCAAGACCTGACTGCTCTGCCCAGATGCATCTAGAGATTCAGCTTTCAAGCAAATTCTGGGTGAGATGGGTGAAACAAAAATAATTAAGGTGTCACACCTTCCACACTTGCAGATGAAAAGGAAACAGATGGGAATGAGACGTTTGACTCATTAACATACCCAACGTCGGCCGCATGCGCACACATACGATGGGTTCGCGTATGACACGCACATGTCGTATGTGTTTGCGTATGACACACACGCATTGTATGTGTTCGCGTACGTTACGCACGCATCGCGTACGACATGCACGCGCCGCATGCGCACACATACGACATCTGTCATATGCGTTCGCATACGACACGCACACGTCATATGTGTTCGCGTACGTTACGCACGTGTCGTATGCGTTCGCATACGACACGCACGCGCTGCATGCGGCCGACGTTGGGTATGTGGTAGCATCGCGCAGTGGGCAGGCCGACGTTGGGTATGTGTATGTGGTAGCGTCCGGTCCACTTGGCCGACGTTGGGTATGTGGTAGCGTCCGTCCGTCAAAGGTTGGTAGCGTCGCGCAGTGGGCAGGCCGACTGACACCAAGCTGATGTAAGCGAGGTTGGCGCTGAACCTCAATTACATCAGCCACAACCCGCGCAGTGGGCAGGCCGACATATGTGTGTTTGACACCAAGCTGATGTAAGCGAGGTTGGCGCTGAACCTTGATTACATCAGCCACAACCCACGCTACCACGGGGTTCCAATACCAGCGCCAATCACTGTAAATTTGGTCCCAAAATTTGGCCACCCCCTAAAATTATCGGTAAAAATCCAAAAAAAAGCTAAATCAACTCCTTTTCAAAGTGTGAATCTGATTCTGTAAAAATTAAAATATTTACATGAGCCATTCTCTCGGAATGAAAAAAGCGGACTTTGAGTGTCCACGACTGTAGTGCTGTGGTACCATCATAGGTAGCTTTGGACTCAATGGGAGTGATTCAGAGAGTACCAACTCCTGGACATACCTAATGCTGTACTCCCCCTCCTCTATAGCCATAGCCACAGATATCCCCACAAACCCTACCTCTAGCATGGATGCCGAGGAGCGATTGCAGAGGTTAGAGGAAGAACTGGTAGAAAACCGGATGGCAAATGCTGCAATAAACAAAGCCCTCAGGGAAATCATGGCCAAACTAAATAATAGCCCCGCATACCAAGGACTGAGATCTGAAGACTTAGAGGGTGACCCAACACCAAGTGCACACCTTCCAGACCTTTGGAACACCACCCCTCTGGGAAACTCCAGAGTGAGGCCCACATCTCCATCAGACTTCGATGGAGATAGAGAAAAGGGAAGGGCTTTCCTCAATTACTGCAACATCTACTTTATGATCTGCAGAGACCAATTCCCAAATGGATACATTTGGCCCTCTCTTACTTCAAGTCTGACAGAGCAGCTCGCTTTACAAACAAAATCCTTTGGAGCAAGAGGAATGGACACCCCCATTATTCAGACTGGAGGGCCTTTGAATCAGATTTCATAGGGAACTTCTGCCTGAAGAATGAACAGCTCTCTGCCCTCATGTGCCTAGAAGGGATGGGCTGGTATCAGGGCAAGGACTCTGTGGAAGAATACATCGACTGGTGTAGAGTTGCTCTAGGTAATTAATACCTAAAAGCCTGCACACACTGGTCCTTTTCTCTGGCAGGGTCTAGCGCAGTCATTCAGCACAGCTGGATTATACTCTGTGACAAGGCTATATATGAAAGAAACTAGAATATAAGTGAAGATGGTGTGATGTGACAGGGACATGACCTGTGACAAGAATAATAGACTGGGATATGATGGAGATGTGACTGTGACATCATGCTGACTAAGACTTGGACTTTGGCTTTGGACTTGAGTACAATAGTCTATGTTAGAACCAGGGACTATTGAGTTATTTGATATATATCTTCTACACTAAAACCGAAATATCTCTCCCAACCATTATCCAATCAAGTGAATTCAGGAGCACATTTCCCATCTGTCAAGTACAGGTACCAAGTGTCCGGTAATTCGGCAGCACCGACCGAACAGCCAGACTATATCCATGTACAAGTGTTCACACTGCATGCAAGTCACTTGGTATGCGGGTCTTGGCTTGGCATATCCACCTTCCACATTCCTCATCCCCATCCCTCATTTGCTTTACCTCATTCACCATCCATTAATCCCACCCCGTCCACTCCTTGTTCCTCGACCTGCCCCACCTTGGGACATCCTGTCCTTGTTTTATCCTTGGCCACAGCCCTATTGTTTTATAGTCGGGCACTCCCTATTGTCCTATCCTTGGCCACATTCCTATTATTCTATTTCCATTGTCCTATCCCCATTTACATTCCTTCATTCTAATTTTACTCGTTGTGAACAATACCCCTACATGTTCTGCATACCTTATTGTCCCACATTCCTTATTCCACATGTCACTTCTTAACCTATATAAGTAGGACATGCATGTACATACTTCCTCATTCTAGGTATCGACTAGGCTTAGGCTCCTTACCTTCTCTTTCCTCTGTAAAGTCCTCTACTCAGGCCAGTACTTTTGGCACTCTCTGAGTATTCCCTCTGTTCCAAATTGGTGGCATGCACAGAAAGTAGGGTGCAACGCACAAGTATGTTGAAGCCAAAGCCACTACTTTCGGCCTGCAGGACTTGGCCACTCCCCACCCACATCTTCGGCATTACCGAAGCTTGACACCATCACACTGTCTACCCGGCCCCATACCTAGCCCCAAGGGCTGGCTCACCTCATCTGGACACATTGGGAAGGAGATTTACTGGCATGTTCTATTTCATTCAGTCTATATCCAATTCTATTCTATTTCCATATTACCCCCTGTGAAGTTTTGGTCTATATAGTTTCTACCGCATATATGCGGGTGTACCATGCATATGGCTGCATTGGGCCGGCTTCTAACTTCGCTCCATGAAGTTTTCACTTGTAAATAAGTTTTCTATTTTATATAAAACACGAGCAATTTGTAGTAGAATAACAAGGAATTGAAACATATTTCATCCCCCCATCACACTAGCCATTAGGCTACACTTGAATATCTTTGCCTCATGCTGAACTGAAGGTTAAGCGGCAAGTGCATACTCTCCTCTCTGGGACTATAACTCTAGTCACTCGTCGTACCAAGCCCTGGCACTACAGTTGGGTTCATAACCACATACCATTATATTATACAACTACATATTATATTTGACTTGTGGGAGAACCACAAACATAGAAACCGATGCTTTGGCACCCAGGCCGGTTGCCCAGAATGGTGCCTAAGCGGAGGGTAAACCCAGGACTCAGCTCCTAGTAGATTCATTATAGGGCAGGATATTTCCTATAGATAAATATAGATAAAATCACAGTAAATCTATAGGATTATTCCTCTATTTGTCCATTCAACTCTCCAATATTCTAGTGCGGGAATACCCCAGGAAACCCTATCTGCCCCCCTCAACTACAGTCTAGATGTTTCTAGACTAGTCTTGACTTGACTTGGAGAATGGGCTTGACTTGGAGACTGGACTTGGGCTTTAACTTGTGAACTTGTTATTACAGAGGTGAGCCAGAGGCCTTTATATACAAAAACCAAGCAACAATTTGAAATGATGTGAGAGGTTGGCTATGTCAGTTGAATGACAAAGCACGAGAACAAAGTATACAAAAGAGGAAAGTATGGAAAAACTCTGGAGAAATGGTACAGCATCGAGGCTGCACAAATAGCAGCTAGGGGCTATGATAGGGGGAGGCTAACCAAAAAGGTAAGGATGATGAGTAACAATGAGAAAAGACTAACAGAATAGGAAATAGGTTGAGTCATTTCAAGAAAAAGGGAAAATATATAGAAGGAACAATAAGAAAGTCCACCAATAAACATCTAACAACCTTCCTTGTCCACTACTCCTGAGGGGTTATAGGATGAGTCAGGGGACTGAGTCATCTCAGAGTATTTCCAGGTCACAGGCAAAATATCTTCTGCAATTTATCCAGCATCCAATCCAAGGATAGGGGTCTGGGAGTAGGAGGACTAATAGGTATACGGTCATGCACTCTCAACTTGTGTTTAAGAGTGAGTTGAATGGAGTGGGCGGGGTAATCAGGATGGGATGGTGCCCTGAATTCTGGCTCATATTCCACTCTACTCCTATCATGATATGCTGGTCTAGATGTCATTCCAAGAAATATGTATGGTTCTCAGCTTTCTGGGAAATAGACTGCATCTCCTATCACATATGACTGAGTATAGATTGGATGGGATCTTCTCCTGAGTGAGAAATGTGCCAGAGGGGGTACGCAAAGATAATGATATGTTCATGGTTCTGCCTGGATGTGGGTGTCCTGGGTGTTATAGCATTGCATGGGAATGAGCTCTGAAGAAGACATGATGACAAATTAGGAGTCTGAAGATTGTAGTGCTGATGTCAGGGGATGACCCCTTCCAAATCCTAAATCCAAATCCAAAGCCCTATTTCAAACTCCGCTCCAATTCTGAGATTGGAAACAAGGGTCCGAGGATAGAAGAGGAATACCTCAACCTTCATACCCAGGTGACACCCACAAACTCCATAATCCACTGAACTTCCACAGTACCCGACATCCCTGTCATTGTCCACACTACCGTCCACACCATCTCCACACCGTCCATGATATCTGTGACCTCCATGACCTTCCGTATGACCAACAGATAAATCTGTACATGGACAATACCCTGAAGGTCAGGAATTTAGGAACTGCCAGGTGGGAAACCAGAATGGGTTTAGCACAGTAATTAGAACCTGGAATAGGTGCCCAAGCTTCAGACTGAGTGCCAGGAGGTTGGATCTATAGACTCCAATGTATAGATTTGTAAGCTAGTGCACAGACCACTTACATAAGGGGTATAAGAGGGGTTCACCGGCAGTGGGATCCATAGACTTTCCTCTTTGGATTCCCCCTGCCTAGGTAAGAGCCCCTCATGTATTTAGGTAGTAACTATAATTAAACTTTGGATTCCCCCTGCCTAGCCCTCTCCATGAGATAGCTCTGGAGAAGTCCGGAGGGTTGCCCTTACAGCTGAATAGAATGGTTGGCTGTGCGATATGGTGACAGTGAAGGTAATATGGGATGAGTGCCATTGGAGTCAAATTTGTAACATGGTTGAGATTGACATCTTTACTGTCACTGGTTCACTGAATTAATAGACCTTGCGGGATACCACAATGACAAGATGGTGGTGATCAAGTTCTGCAAAGGCCTTGAACCAGGGATACAAACAAAGATCGGTCTCTTGGGAAGTGGCACACTGAGTTTTCATAATCCTAATGGCTGGTATGAGGCAGCACAAAGGGTTGCCTGGGATTGAGAGGCTAATGAAGCATTTACGGAAGTCCATCATACCCAATTCTAGACTTCTACCTGCTTACTGAGTGCATCCCCTATGCAAGTTTCAGGAGCCTCAAAAATGCCAAATCCCATGCCTTGAGTTCCAGAAGTTGCTCATCATGCCCTGATACCTTCACCAGTCATACTAAGGGAAACCCCAGCCCTGATAGAGGTAGACAGGACCTGAGCAAAGAATTCTACTCTAGGAGTCTGCCACCAGTGTGGGAAGCCTGGGACTGTCCCTTGTCCTTTGACATTCAGACCATGAGTGCAGAAGAGAAGCTAGAATTACTCCCAGAACTCCTGGCCCTTTCAGGGATATCAGAGATTGCACCAGAGGGCACAATGGAAACAGCAGAAGTGATGGAAGAAGCAGGAGCAAGGGCAAGTGAAGAGGATTTTGGAGCCGGCAGTGGGTAAATTGTGTGCCCCCACTGCCTGTACATAATAGGTTCTCTTGTCTAAGAGAGGAGTGTGACATAACCCCCACACCTTCCATTCAGAGAGAGCAGCCACCTAAAGTCACACAGAAATTGGAGGTTCCACCAAGACAACCTTGGATGTGGCTCCAGAAGTGGGAAAGGCGACTCCCAAAGAAGTATGTGATCGCCACCACCCCAAGTCCAAAATCCCTAGTTATTAAAGTGGAGATTCAGACAATGGACACAGCAGAAGTCAAATCTGGACCTGCCCTTATAGATTGTAGAGCCACCAGGCAGTTCATGGACTGAGGCTATGTAGAGTGACAATGTCTCACTACCCAGAGGCTACAGAGACCTATCCCAGTCTACAATGTAGATGGGTCACCAAATGAAGCTGGGGCTATCAAGGAGATTGTTGATGTGATCCTCCGAGTGAATGGACACATGGAACGCACCACATTTTCGGTCACTAGCCTAGGAAAACAGGAGCTCATCCTAGGTTTTACCTGGCTGGAAGAGCATAACCTGGAAATTGACTGGCAGACACAGAAGGTCAGCATGAGCTGGTGTCTAGCAAAATGTCACACTTGTTGGGCAGAGGTATGAGATGAATGTAAAAAGGAGTGGGAAATGGAGAGATGTGTCAGGGAGTGCCAGATGGGCCCATTTCCTAAGCTCTTGGAAGAAGGAAGTGGGGAGGAAGGAGCCACAGAGAGGTATGGATGGAATGATGAGTCAGGAGATCTGCTGGATGTCCTGGAACAAGGGGACAGGATATTATGTGTAATGCTGCCACAAGAAGTGGAGCACATCCAGGCTGCACAAACCCCCTCACGAAGGTTGGTGGAGGCTCATTACAAGAATGTTTGAGTGGAGGTAGAGATTCCAGAGTATCTCTGGGATTTTGAAAGTGTCTTTGCTAAAGAATCCTTTGATGAGCTCCCTGATAGGAAGGTCTGGGACCATGCCATTGAGTTAGAACTGGGGTCTAGTCCAGTTAACTGCAAGGTGTATCCCATGTTCCCATTAGAGCAGGCTGAACTAGATATCTTCATTCAGGAGAATCTCCAGACAGGATGCATCCAACCTTCCAAATCCCCAATGACATCTCCAGTCTTCTTCATCAAAAAGAAAGAGGGATCCCTCCGACTCATACAAGACTACCAGAAGTTAAATGCAATGACTGTGAAGAATCAATACTTGCTCCCTCTCATTCCAGAACTGGTAAACCAACTCAAGGGGGCCATGTACTTCACAAAGTTGGATATCCAGTGGGGATACAACAATGTCTGGATCAAGGAAGGAGATGAGTGGAAGGCTGCCTTTTGGACAAATCGGGGGTTGTTTGAACCACTGGTGATGTTTTTTTTGGGCTCACTAACAGTCCAGCCACATTTCAAACAATGATGAATGACATTTTCTGGACAGATCACAAAAACCTGGAATATTTCCAGACTTCCAGGAAGTTAAACCAAAGCCAGGCTCAGTGGTCCCTCTTCCTATCCCGCTTCGACTTCACACTCTACCACCAACAGGGACGGAGTATGGGCAAGGCAGATGCACTCTCTAGGAGGTCAGACCATGGATCTGAATCTGAGGACAATGAGAATATGGTCCTCCTCCGACTGGAGTTGTTCACAATCCAGGCTCTGGAAGGGATTACAGCAGTCAGAGAGGAAAGGGATGTCCTCCAGGATATCTGGGCCAAGGTCTGCACCTCCAACCTGGAAGATCCAGTAGCTAAAGCCATTGTGGAACTCCGATGAGGACATGCCAAGTCTATACAATCTGCTGAATGGATGGAACAGGATGGCCTCCTGCAGTTCTAAGGAAGAATCTATGTCCCCAATGACCCAGACTTCTGGAGGCACATCGTCTCCCAGCATCATGATACACAGGTGGCTGGGCATGCAGGGAGATGGAAAATGCTGGAACTGGTCTCTTGGAACTATTGGTGTCCTCAAATGTCACGGTACATATGGCAGTATGTAAAGACCTGTGATTCCTGCATCTGGACCAAATTCCAGAGGCAGCCTCCGATGGGGGAATTGGAGCCACTGCCAATCCCTGAGGCCCGGTGGGACACTATCAGTGTGGACTTCATAATGGAGCTTCCGGACGCCCATGGACATGATGCGGTCATGAATGTGGTTGATTCACTGAGTAAGAGGGCCCACTTCCTCCCTACAAACACTACCATCACGGCCTTGGGGGCTGCGCAGCTCTATCTAACGCACGTGTGGAAATTACACGGACTCCCTAAACAGGTGGTTTCGGACCCAGGTCCTCCCTCAAGGATGCGTGAACGCCAGTTCTCACGTTTAAGTCCACTCTCATCTCTCTTCAATCCCTCCTCTGTTCGCCTGAACCATCAGATCCTCAAGATGCTGAAGGTGCCTCTTCTCTGACTGCATGTTCCTCCTTTTGGCTTGACTCGCTCCCACAGTTGCGAAGCACTACACTACATCACGCGCTTCTTTCGATGACACGGCACGATATTGGGCTGAGATTTATGCTGGTGCACCACCGAGACTAGGCGCAAATCCTGTACAGAAGCTAAATGCCGGCGGAAAGGGCGTGAAACCACAAGTGAGTTCGTCTGTTGCCTGAGGCAGTGCAGCGTGGCGCAGATGACGACTGATATACTTGGTCACCAAACAACAGGAACAGCGGGATGAGATCGCGATTGCAGGCTTAGAGAAAGCTCATGTTGAACAGTTCGAGACCCTTGGGTTTGAAAGGACAAAAGTCGTGAGCCATTTTAAGTCATAGGCGCCCTCTTTTTGTGAAACCTTTTACTTTTTCTTACTTTTTCTCTATAGATCGACGTATTACGGAGACTGAACTATCGTGGATCCAATGTGCCTAAGATAACTGAAGATAGGGTCGTGGAGGAGCTCCTGAAATAAATGTTTGTTCTTCTTAACTTGTCAGACATGACGTATATTTGTTCCTCCATAACGGCCGCTTCATCGCAGGCATTGGGGATCATGTTCTGAAATCAGCAGTTCAACATGAGGTAGAAAGTTCCTGCAAAGTCTAACTGTGTATATTAGATCTTAGTGCTTTTGACTCAGGGACGACGGGCCGAGATCAGAGACTTTTAGTCGCTACCACTACTGGCCCAGAAATGTAAATACGAAGGTCAAGTCACTTATTATTCCCAAAACTCAAATGAGAGTTTAGCCTCGTTACCGGCCTTTCTATGGCCTTTTATGCTCTATTTTCAGGTTCCTTTAATGCCAGCTCAACGCTCTGCTCAAGTCTTACCTCTTTGGGGACAAGAAAAAAAAAAAAAACCATGAAACAAACTGACCCGAATGTGCACAATGCGTTCATTGGGCCAGCGTTAACCGAGTTTACATGTTCGAATAGTGGATATCCTGAGCCCAATGATAATGTTAGAAGGCTTTGCAGCTTGGTCTCGATCTCGTGGATGGCCAACTGAGATCTAAACATGGATACTGTACCCGAGCTCCCCATCCAGGGGCCAGCAGTGAAAAGATTCTCGGTTCTGTAATTTTAAACCCACATTCCGGGGAGCTCGAGCCCATCTGAAAATATCAAATGTCAAATAGATTTGAGACATTCGAGAGACATGGACAACGGTCATTGTGTTCAAGTTACAAATGACAAGAGAAACTATGGTGGAAAGGATATTCTATTGAAGCTTTGAGGTTTGGGTAGTTGACGAACCTTATTGGACACACGTGAGGCCCATTGTTCTTCTATAGGAAAAAGTCTGTTCATGTTTACTCGTGTAAAATGTGGACCATGTGCACTTGCCCGCTCATCTTTCCCCATTTCACTGACCTTGTTCAATGGAACATATCCTCCAGCACCCGGTCGACATTGCAGTCACAGGCATGGAGAGAACAAACATCAAGAACAGTTTGTTTGTTCTCATTATTGCTTCAAATATTAGTTCTCACCTATCTGTGGATCATCTTAGATGTGCAGAGCTGGACGGGAAGAACATGAGCGACGTGTTGGGCGAGAATCCGTGGAATGTCCCTCCCGAACGTAGGACGTTACTTCTGGGAGCAGAAGCTACATGTGAAAACATTCGGTCGTGGTTTAAACAGGTTAGTGAAAATGAGAACGTCGGTCCTGAAGACGCGATTTTAGATTTTAGTATATTTTGCAGGACATAGCCGATTGTTCGAGTTTCACGTCCTGGGGCGCAAGACCTACATGTCCGCATTGTGCGCTTATCCAAACTCAGAGGATGAGGATGGAGATGGCATTACGGACACACTCTCCTCCATAGAGTTCAACTACCTCATTAAATCCCTCCACCGCCGAACTCAAAATATAACCGTCGTATTGGACACCTGTCATTCTGGCTGTGGTACCCACGGCCCGATATCACCCCTCGCTGCAAGTCCACAGAGGTTTCAATCGCCATTCACTACACCCCTTCGAATCAGAGAATATTCACGACAAATCACTACAGCCTCAAAAGTTGATATCGATCTTATTCTCGGAGCAATTAACCAACGTCACCGTTTGGATTTTTCACCTTCGGATTTAAAATGCGATACGACGCATACACTTATCGCTGCTTGTCGATGGAATGAGAGTGCATGGGAAGGTCTTCATGGCGGAATTTTCACAGATGCTCTTCTCACGATTTTTCGATCCGCGACCATTCATACTATCACGTCTGCCACAGCACTTCTCCAAGCTGTTCGCGCTCAAATGAAGCAACCTAGTTTTCGGCAAAGTCCTCAGTGCACTGGTGAGACTGCTACCTCACCTCTATTCGGTAGTTATTGTTTATCGCGGGTATCCTGTAATGAAAGCGGATTTGGCGTCGAGGGAAATATTGTGTGTTATTGATGATCATTGATTTCACTTATTCCATCTCACAGTTTATTAGGTTCAGCTTACTCCTTTGTTGTCCTCGAAATGGGAAGGATGGGTCCCCTCCGTTTTACGTCTCACATGTGTAAAGATAACGATTGCATTATCACAACCGGGGTTCTCTTGTCAACGACTTTAGAGTCTCTAAAGTGGCTAGGTTCTTTGTAGTCTTCAAGAGGTAATAACCACAGGATCCCCTTGGCGCACTATTGGCCATCGTTTTTCATCTCCCGTGACGGTGTGGCTGAAGGATTCTTTCATTCCCGATACTTTCTTAATGGTTCTTCGTCATATCTTTTGTATAGCCGTGAGCCACCAAAATTTCCCTCTTGAAGATTAGTGCTTACTGGATCGTACGGCGGTGCCTTTTAGCGAGGAGGGATATTTAGCTCTGACGATCGCAAGCCCTTGATGTCGACATAATACTGGGGTCTTATGAGATGCTGGTGTTTTTATACTCATCAGAAATTTACAGGGGTGGTCTGAAAGGACCCTGCTCCATGACGAGGAGATCTATGGTGCAGACACTGAAAAATTCTACCCCGAACGCTTTCTTGTACCAGGAACCAAAGATCCCGGTCCCAGTTTTGGATACGGTAGAAGGTATCACCCTTTAATATTACCAGGCTACGCTTTTATTCACCATCATAGAATATGTCCAGGTCGATACTTTGCTGAGAACTCCTTATATATTGCCATAGCCTCGATATTGAGTGTATTTGACACCGCCCCTTTGAGAGATAGCACTGGCACAACCATTCTTCCAGAAGCGGCTTTCCAATCTGGATTGGTTTCGTCAGTACTACAGGTTCTTTCTTTGATTCAAACATGAAACTGACAATTGGATTTATGACTGTTCAGGAATCCAGTGCCATTCAAATGCATGATTTCCCCACGATCTCAAACTTCAGAGAAACTTATTCTTCAAGGAGGTCAGTGACCAAATAGGTCCAACAAACCGAACTGCACCATGCAACTTCATCTTTCGTTATGATTGAATCTTCCCTCGTCTTCCCCCTCGTGTAAATGATCTCAGGACTATGCTTACACATCATGCTTCCCTCTCCGCCTTCCCTGGTCATCGTGATTTGAATCACCCCTGTAACTTTCTGATGAGTATAAAAACACCAGCATCTCATAAGACAGAATAGAACATTGAACCCCCAGCATAGAGGGGAAAAGCCTACTCCAGGTCCAACAGGAATACCCATATCCCAGGAACAAAGATAGTGGGAGTTGTGACATCCAGACAGAAGTCGACTATCCTGCAACCGGGATGGTGTAAACTTTACCTCCTAGCCTTTCATGAACTCATTATAAGAAGGTTCCTTTCTTTCATATAGCTCCTTGGTCGAACTAGGCGTTTTGAAGTTTCAATTGTACATAGGTCTTGTATGTCGAGTTCAGGGAGACAGCAGGTTGATACGAGGGAAAGACCCCCCCGACCAGACCGCAGTATTATGTCGACATCAAGGGCTTGTGATCGTCAGAGCTAAATATCCTTCCTCGCTAAAAGGAACCGCCGTTACGATCCAGGAAGCACTAATCTTCACGGGGAAAATTTTGGTGGCTCACGGCTATACAAAGAATATGACGAAGAACCACTTGGCAGGTATTGGGAATGAAAGAATTTGTTCCTGGCATATGGGTATTCCTGTTGGACCTGGAGTAGGCTTTTCCCCTCTATGCTGGGGGTTCAATGTTCTATTC
>QLPI01051483.1:0-12962 GCA_003314275.1 Chroogomphus rutilus
CGGAGCGCTGTGTTCGAATAATCCCTTTTAAATAAGCACTTCTATCATTCTGCTACCAACGACGAATAGAGAATGGTGTTAGACCATCCTTACTCGTAGAGTAGCGGACAAGAGCGATTCTTAACAGAGGAAAATTTACTTTCCGCCTAGCAAGAATTTTTTTGTTTCTCATCCACCACCGTAAATTCAATTTCATGTCACGTGACCCAATTCCAACCGGACGTTGTTGGCACCCTCCCTGGGCGTCTCATTTCTTTGCTCATGGCTCACTGATCATTGCTGTCCCTGTGACTTCCAAAATAGACATCCTACAACTACGTTCTTCTCTTTTTTATCCCATGTATGGATGTATCCACGACGATATTGCGAGAGTTGCGAGACAACCATACCCACGGAAATACTAGCCAGACGATGGCAAATGTTTTGGCGCCTCCATGGACCTACACATCTTCTATGTCATTGGGGACAAATAATCGGACATGGTGTTTCTCATCACCGGAGAAATTACTCCCCACTCTCTCTCGTTGTCTCATAATTTGCCACCCTTTCGGGGCTTCCATGAAGTCACCCTTTGCACTCGGCTCCATGGAAAGAACCCTATATCGGATGTATCACATAACTAGTTGCCATTATCGATGACAGCTGACCCCGGCTTACTCGTCCATGTCATCCATCTCACTTCGGTCATCAAGAAATAATCATGCATGTCCACCATTCCCTCGACAGGCCATATAACCCTGAGTTCTTATAACCGATAACAGTCGGCACCTCGCAGCCTTAAACTTCCATCAATAAGACAAGCCATCTTGAGTCAGATTGGATCACCTCGGGAGGAAAATGATTTCTTCCATCAAGACAGCTTACATCGAAGTACCTAACCCTTGTTTGGCGCTTCATCCCCATTCTTCTTCTCCCAAATCCCACCAATTTTAAATTATCTTTGACAACACTTGCAATTGAGTTGGTGGAAATTCCTAATCCGTGACTACGACCCTTGACTCGGAAACTCATTGGCCGTCCACATCATGCATCTTCTCAACACAACACATGAGCCGGCCGGAAAGATTCCATTTAAGATAATGGCACTTGGTCACGGAGACTGCCTACACCGGTGAATGAAACTCCTAACTAGTGGTCTCGTTTCCTGACTCTGGGTCAGTCGTCTATCTCCCCTTCTTGGTTATCGAGATATAAGGCATCCATACGCACCTAAAGGGTTTTTGTTGAAAAGGCAAACTCCTGTGTGCAAGTTCAACACCTAAGATGAGTTCAGAAGCAATCTTTATTAGATATAA
This sequence comes from Chroogomphus rutilus, assembly GCA_003314275.1. Taxonomy (NCBI): domain Eukaryota; kingdom Fungi; phylum Basidiomycota; class Agaricomycetes; order Boletales; family Gomphidiaceae; genus Chroogomphus; species Chroogomphus rutilus. Next base: position 1,296 of record QLPI01051483.1, read on the forward strand.
TGGAAATACCTAAGACAAGTTCAGAAGCAAGTCTGAAGAATCGTCATACTTCAAGTAAGGTATTTATACTAATGGTGTTATTGTCTGTATGTACTGTATATAGTAAGCTAAAGAGAAAATAATGGTGAGTGTGGAAAGACAATAATGAGTGTGGAATGTGGTGTCTTATCGTGCGAAGACAAAAAGGTGTATCATACTGATGTGTCTCAAGTGTCAACACTTTTACAATACTCCCCTGTGATTGAGACATCAATAATCCCAAATTTTTGTCTGAGAAAAGAGTGTCGGTCTTGAGGTAAAGACTTTGTCAGGAGGTCAGCAATGTTGTCTTTTGTGGGTATAGCTGAGATGTTGATGATCGCCTGCTGAAAGAGGTCACATATATAGTGAAATTTGATGTTAATATGCTTGGTCCATTTATAACCTCCCTTGATGAGTTCTCCACCCACTACTGATGAAATTACTAAAAGAGATGTATCTGAGGAACTTAGACAAATATCACATACCAATGTCAATGCAATCTAACCATCACATAGCTACAAGAAAAAGAAGGATATATGTAACCATTATGGAGGAAAAGGGCACTGGGAAAATGATTGCTGTCACAAAATATGTGGTCTTTCATGAGAGGAAGCACAATCTGAGCAAAAAGGAGAAAAGGGAAAAAAAGGGAAAGGAGGAGAAAAAAGACAATGAACCCAAGCCATCTATGAGCACTGTCTCCATGGCAGACAATTCTGACTTCCTTTCTACAAGTACACTTATATCCACCATTGTTGCTTCAAACAACATCATTTGCTTTTATATTGTGAGTGAAAATAAATGGATGATAGACTCTGGCTGCACAGACCAAATAACCCATGACCTATCTGATTTCTCAGAGTATCAGTCACTCACTATGCCATGCAAGGCTTACTTTGCTGACAAAACTACATTTGTCTCATATATAGGCATTGACATGGTCACTGGAATTGCTCAAGTCAACGGAGAAGAAAAGAAGATTGTCCTCCATGACATCCTCCATTCTCTGGAGATTGGAAGCAGGTTCTTCTCAGTACTGAAATTTGATAAAAAGGGTTTCTCAACAACCTTTTCAAACACAAAGCTATGATATCCAAGAACAGAATCTTCTTTGCAGAAGGTCACATTAATGGACAGCACTACTGGCTCTTGCTATAAACCAACACTCCATCTGTATCTAAAGTCCACACTTCAGTTCTTTTTGAAATCTTACATGTGAGACTGGGCCATCTCTCATGGTCCTCACTCAAGAACCTAAATATGGAAATTTACACAGACTCCAAGAGATCTCTAGCAACATGTGAAGGATGCCTGTTAGGCAAATCCACTTGACAAAAATTGATGACCTCAACCAACTGTCCCTGAGTCAGGCTTAGGAGAAGGCCAGGGCTGGGTGGTGTCCTGCTGGTGCTAGCCTCCAAAGTTGCCCTGGATCAGTACCTGAGTGAGTTGCCCTTACACACCAGTGCCACCTGGTCCACCCAATCTGCCCAGTCAACCACCAACAGCAGTACTAGCACAGCTGCCTATCCACATTCCCCATTGTTTTGGAACCCAAGAAGCTGTGACAAAACTTTGGTGTTAACCAAGGCAGGTCAAGTTCTCCAACAAGATGCAGGAGGACAATAAAATACACCTGCACGGGCTATTTTTATGGAGAACCCGATTTAGAAATTATACTCCAGAGATTCACATAATCTGTTATCACAAGAGTATTGCAATAAAGATTTAATGAAATCTCACGTAGCCATGCAAAATGTCTTTATTGATTCTTATCCAGGTTGTTTGTCCAAAGAGAATATTTAAGGAGGGTCTTGTCAGGTGTCTCGTTCGTTACATATAGAATTAATAGTTTAAGGATGTTAAACTATTATTTCTAGCCTGGTTTAGGTTTATTTCCACTTTTCTAATTTTTATCTGACTTTAGTTTTTGAAGGGGTAGCCTGCCACTTTGGTAGCAAAAGCTAAGGTTCACACTTTGGAATGAACCTTATTCAACAGGTCTTCAGACCCATTGTTGATTGTGGCTTCCAGTCTTTGGACCAGTTACCTAAGCAGACTTTGTTCCACTTATAAGAGTGCTGCTGGCACTTATTTAATCCTATAGATTAATATGGGTGAAAATCATTGTTATTTTACGCTACATAACTAGCTTCTTTTATACTAATTCTAAGCTAATTATGTAATCTCCTGATAAGGCAATTCCTTCATGAAGCTTGTGGGGGTGTTCAGAAGGTATTGGAAAGCCTTGGAAGCTTGTCGAGTCATTGTGTCACTATTGTCACTACTTTTACAATAAAGAAATATAACATTCCCACGACTGGTACTCCTGTGACTGGTCATGTCACAAAATATTAATATTATGGAATTCATGCTTCTGGACTGACCGTTTATGTAATTAGTATTATATAAGTCCAGGAATTTGTTGTATATTGTGGGATCAGAACTTGAGCCAGGAGTTTGGAACTACTTTCATAGATTTAGGTAATTGGCTCCATAGTTGTTTACATTATGGGTCCACACATTGATTGGTGAAAATATAGATGTTTTTATGATTATCCATAGGCTCAATCTTGATAATTAAGAGTTAATTACTGGAGGTAATTCACTCCTTCCGCTCGGTCGCATAGTGCATGCCATTTCTGTCCGAAAGGAGCGGTGCAGAGAGTCAACGCATGTTATACTGTGGGCCTTGCCTTGTGTTCCACGAATTATGCCCCAGTATATGAAAGGCTAGTTGGCTTGGTAAATCCTTGACAGTGCAACTTCCCAAGTGTTGCTGCACTTAGGTGCCGAGTTGATCCATTTATAAAGCGCCATATTTTTGCAGCATCAGCTGTTAATTGGCTAGCCAAAAACATTATAATGTTTTTTATTGCCAAGATATGGCTGATTTAAGTGGAAATTTTCTTGAGGAGAGGTTTGGATTCTGCAGGCTGATTTGGCTCGAAAAAATGACTAAAAATAATAGGAAGCATTCCTATTCCCCAACACCCATCCCACATCATCTGCATTAGCCAAAAGACCTCTATGCCAGTCAAAACATATCCAACAACATGTCATTGTACCACAGCCAGACAACACAACTCCTGACATGACAAACTGATTCACATCTGTATTAGGTATCTGGAATGACTCTATTGAGTCTTACCTTTCAGCCATACATGCGACACTGACAGGTGACCTGGCATCGTATGAATATGCAATCACTACCCCTGATGCAGACAAATGGCAAGCTGCCATGACCAAGGAAATGCAATTTCTTATTAACAACAACACTTGGGAATTATGTGACCTACCAAAGGATTGCAAGGCTATAAAGTATAAGTGGGTATATGTGACAAAGTGCAACACCAAGGGGAACATTGCCAATGTAAAATCTGTATATCAGGGACTAATTAAACAGATACTGAAGGACTCTGCAGGGGGTGGGAGGTTCCATAGATAAAGGGTTCAAAGGTCAAAGGGTCAGATTGTGATAGGGATAGAAGTGATAGAAAGCAGATGATGAAGCACTAGGACTTAGACTGGTGGTAGACTTACAACAAAGACTTGGATGATTAGTGGTAGTGATGCATCCACAGTCAAAGGGACTTGGCTTCAACTTATGTGTTGCACCCTCCTCAATTGTCTGTTCCTAATTTTGGAATGTCAGGAATGTGTGTACAGATGCTAAGTCAGAATGAGGTCAGAAACTAAGTTGGAAAACTAGGATACAAATTAAGTCGATATTCAAACTAGTGAACAGTCCAGTCGACTAAAGGTTTATGTACATATAGGATCCCTTATAATTTCTACTATCTGGTCAAAAGACAAGGAGGAGGGAAAATACAAGGGGCAAATAAAAATGAAAGAACAAGGGGAGCTGGGTATATGGGAGCCTTTGAGGCACCTGCTGCAGAAGGGTGGGACTGTGGTACTATGGAATCGCGGTATCATGGAAGAAGCTCAGGATCACAGGGTGGTATGTAAAGAATTGGTTTTTGAACAATGTGATTGGAAAGTTGTCAGAGGTGGGTGGAAATGGTAGTGACTGCCAGTTAGATCAATCTGGGGCACAGACCATAACAGCCCAATACCATGCCTATCTCATTGCCAAGGGTTTTTCATAAACTACCAGCAATGACTATGAAGAAACCTTTGCTCCCATTGTAAGATTTGACTCGTTAAGATTATTACTTGCACTCGGAACACAGCTGGACTGGGATATTCACCACATCTGTTAAATCTACATGTCAGGCACTTGATCAAATACTTCTGGAAGGGTTTCTGGAGGTTTCTGAAGGGTTATGTGAAGGGGGTCAATGTTCTGGGGACAAAGGGGGTTGGGGTCAGATTCATAGATGGAAAGATGGAAGCAGACGGGAAGCACCAGAGACTTAGGGTTGGTCAGTATGAGGTAGACATGACTAGTCGTTTGAGTGTTTGAAGTTGAAGGGACTTGGATTCAACATATGTGTTATGCCCTCCTCGATCATCTGTCCCTAATTTCAGAAAGTTAGAAAGTTTACCGGAACTGAATCAGAACTTAGGATGCAGATTAAGTTGATATTCATACTGGCAAATAGTCCAGTTGACTGGGGGGTTATATACATGTAGCTACTCCTTGTACTATCTATTGCCGAATATAAGACAAGGGAATGCAGGAATACAAGGGGTCAAATAGAAAGGAGAAAACAAGGGAGTGAGGTACATGGTGATCCTGCGCATCATTTATCAAAGGAGTGGAACCTTGGTCATGGAACCACGGAAGGTCAGGATAGCAGAATTTCGGATTGTTGCAATGGAATTGTGGAAAATGGTTGTTCCAGTCTTTTACGGTCAGAAAGGTCCCGGAAAGAGTGTGGGCAGTTGTGAGGACTAATGTGGGTTTATTGGGAGCATGTGCCATAACAACATCAATCAGCATATCTCAATGGAATCTTGGATAAGGAAATCTACATGGATCAACCAAAGGGATTCACAATAAATGGACAGGAGGGAAAGGTGTGTTGCCTCAGAAAAGCCTTATATGATTTAAAGCAGGCAGGTTGCCAATGGCACATGCACCTGAACAACACACTGGAGGGACTTGAATTCCAGAAAAACATTTCTGGTGATGTATCAATTTTTATCAAATCTCACAACAGCAGGGACCCACTCATCATGCTAGTCTATGTCAATGACATCACTCTTTTTGGCATTCTGAATGTGAGGATCTCAAAGTAAAAATAACCAAACATTATGAAATAACCAATCTAGGGGAGATAAAACATTTCCTTGGACTACACATCACACATGACTGTTCAACAAAGACTCTCACGATTGACCAGTCACACTACATTCAACACATTATTGTGCATTTTGACCTGTTACAGTGCCAACCAATATACACTCCATTGTCTACAGGAACACAGCTCATCTTGAATCCTGAGAAAGACTTGGATGCCAGCATCACCTCATGTTACCAACAAATCGTTGGGTCTCTAATGTATGCAATGTTAGGTTCGTGACCTGACATTTGCTTTGCAGTAAATTGCCTGTCACACTTTGGCTCAAAACCAACCCAATCACACCTCAGTGCTACTCAACATGTACTCTGTTATCTTTTGAGTATATGAAATTATACACTGACATATGGAACCAATGACTTCTAGGGAACGGCATGGGTCACCCATGGGTCAAATGTGGGTGACCCATACCCAACCCATGGGAAACCCAAACCCATCAACCCATGGGTTTTTTCCCATGGGTCAATGGGTGTCGAGTGCACATCACACCCGCATGTGCTGATGCAAACACATCATACATGCACGCAACATACGACACAAATGCGCTGCATGCATGCGTGTCATCCACATGTGCATATGGTGCATTGGTATTGGCGTGTGCATGTACGGCGCATTGGTATCAGCACGTTGGTGTCAGCGCATGCATGTATGGTGCGGTCATGTCATATGTGTGCACATGGGGCACAGTTGTGTCATATGTGGGCACATGGGGTGCGGTCGTGTCATACATGTGCATGGGCACGTTGTTAAATCCACATGTCGGCGCTTAGCTAGAGGCTTCCAGAAGGGTTTCCGGAGGGTTCTGAATGGTTTCCAAAGGGGGGTTTGTACTCTGGAGGCGGAGGGACTAAAGGTCGTGGGTTCATGATTGGAATTGGAATGGGGATGGAAGGACGGGAAGCGCCGGGGGTCTAGGACTGTTCACGGTATAGGGTGGTACAAGTGGTTCAAGATCACAGGGACTTGGCTTCAACTTATGTGTTGCGCCCTCCTCGATCGTCTGTCCCTAATTTCGGAAAGTCAGAAAGTTTACCGGAACTGAATCGGAAACTATGACGCAGAATTAAGTCGATATTTGTACTGGCAAATAGTCCAGTCGACTGGTGACTTATATACATGTATCTAGTCTTGTACTATCTTTTGCCAAGTAAAGACAAGGGGGGGAAGAGAGTACAAGGGGCAATACAGAACGAAAAACAAGGGAGTGAGGTACGCGATGATCCTGCACGTCGTTTATCAAAGGAGCAGAACCTTGACTTCGGAATCTTTGGAGGTTCGGAAACACGGAACCTCGGATTGATACATCGGGATTCAGAAAGCGGTTATTAGGCTTTGGGTCGATCGGAAAGGTCCTGGAAATGGTACAGGTGGTTGTAGGGTTTAATGTGGGTTTATTGGCGGCATGGGCCATAACAGTATCCCTCCACTAGGACCAAGCCCTCGAGGTCCTAAGCTTTAATTGAGGCGGTAATTAAGATGGACATTACTGTGGGAGGTTCTTGACTGTTTCCTAGGATGCTTTGATCAATAAGTGCTGATGGTTCGTTGCCTATAAAAGGGGGTGTTCGCAGAACTGGAAGGGGCCTTTCCTCAATGGAGAACACAGATTCCCATCCTATGGAAATCCTCAGGGATTTTTCCCGCATCCCCCTTTATGGTTTGGGGGAGGGGTCGAGTGAGGTGCGGTATCTGCGCATCCTTGACGAAGAGTTGAGCACTCTTCGTGCCCATACCATCAGGGTCCGTGATTACTACGGTGTGTGGTGCCTTTGTCGGGGTCTCTCTCTTTTGATCTTTCCGTAGCAGGCTATCTTTTGAAGAGGTCATTGTCCGGGGCTGTTCCTTGTCGGGATTCGGAGCAGGACATGACTTCTGGTGGTTTGGGGGCAGGAGCGAGTGGTTCGGAGGTACTCGAGCGTATTTCCGCGTATCTGATTTGCTTGGATAAGTACCGGGAGGACCTGCACTATTTCTTGGATCTTCTCACACAGTATGATCGTTGTATATCCCATTTGATGACTACTGGGGTTTGCTTGGAGGATGTGAGTTTGATCGGAAACTTTATGGACACATTATCGTCATTCCTGAAGGAAGACCAGGGGCTTGATGCTTCATTCTTGGATGACGTGGATTGGTTGCTAGTTCACTCGGGTAGCGGGTTGGGCGGTTCCGATGGATGATCGGGTTCAGCATGGGTTGGGAAAGGTTTTTGAACGGTCGGGATGGGGGTGCTGATTAGATTGTTTTTTCCTGTATGATTGGTGTCGTGAATTCATGTGGTTTTTTGGCGGCGTTTGGATCTTGGTTGAAATAAGGATTCCTAAAACCAATGGGGTTGTTTTCCAGATGTTCCCCTTTCCTAGGGTACATGTCCCATTGTTTGCCTAATTCCCATGGTCGGGTTGTGGTGGTCATGGTGCTCGTGGTAGTCTTGGTCGTGGCGTTCATTTTTACCGGATTGTCACTTGGACGGCGGTGGTGTCATCGGGGTTCTGGGATGTCCTGCAACTCGAGCCTCGGTTGAATCATGTCAATAGTTCAGCTCGTATTAACATTTTAATCAAGAAGGGTTCTAGTCTAAGAGAATCTACATGTGGTACCGTTTTGTCTAAGGGACGGTACAGAATTCCGCGATGGTCAGGGTTCTTCCTGAGCGGAGTTTTTTGGAGGGTCGGATTGAGCGCTGAGTGAAAACTGCTGGCTCCATGATACCAAGAATCAGTTAGGATGAATCTAAACGAGTAGTAATCAATGCCCTCTCGATCGACGGATCGTAGTGGGTGAGCATATGGTCCTTGCAACTAGAATTCTGATGGAGTTCGGAGGGTCGGATTTGGAGGGTCGGAGTCGGAGGGTCGGAGTGTTTCTGAAGAAATGGGTTGAAATCTTTTCGACGATTGGTCATGGGGGGTCATATTCCTGAAAAGGTTAGACACATTGTTTGTTTTACTTCCTTTGGCACAGTTGGTGTTCAACACAAACAACTGGTGCTGGAGTCAGGAGCCTAGCTTCTTATTCCTTGGTTTCCGAAGCATCCGATGTCTCAGACTCTTCTTCAACTTCTTCTGTCACGGAGGCTGCGTGCCCTTTGGTGACTGTGGTGGCGGACCTCGGGCATTCCTTGGCTGAGTGGCCCAATCTGCCGCAGAAGAGGCAGAGGTTTTGTTCGAAGTGGCATTGCTGTTCTTGTGGTGTAAGTTTTCCGTCTTTTCCGATTTTGGACGAAAGATCCATGGTAGTCCTGCTGCCACTGGATGGGGTCGTGGGTTGGCCTGAATTGGCCGTCTCATTGTCCGTATTAGGGGTCAAATACATGTTCATGAGGGTCTCAGGCTCATGACAATCAGGAGTGTGAGTACGAATATACTGTTAAATCCGCGTGTCAGCACTTAGCTAGAGGCTTCCGGAAGGGTTTACGGAGGGTTCCAAATGGTTTCTGAAGGGGGGTTCATACTCCGGAGGCAGAGGGACTAAAGGTCGCGGGTTCACGATCAGAATTGGAATGGGGACGGAAGGACAGGAAGTGCCAGGGGTCTAGGACTGTTCATGGTATAGGGTGGTACAAGTGGTTCAAGATCGCAGGGACTTGGCTTCAGCTTATGTGTTGCGCCCTCCTCGATCGTCTGTCCCTAATTTCGGAAACTCAGAAAGTTTATTGGAACTGAATCGGAAACTACGACACAGAATTAAGTCGATATTTGTACTGGCAAATAGTCCAGTCGACTGGTGACTTATATACATGTATCTAGTCTTTTACTATCTTTTGCAGAGTAAAGACAAGGGGGGGAAGAGAGTACAAGGGGCAATACAGAACGAAAAACAAGGGAGTGAGGTACGCGATGATCCTGCACGTTGTTTATCAAAGGAGCGGAACCTTGACTTCGGAATCTTCGGAGATTTGGAAACACGGAACCTTGGATTGATACATCGGGATTCAGAAAGCGGTTATTAGGCTTTGGGTCGATCGGAAAGGTCCCGGAAATGGTGCGGGTGGTTGTGGGGTTTAATGTGGGTTTATTGGCAGCATGGGCCATAACACACGTATACATAGTTGAGGTGGCAGGTTGGGCCAGGTCACGGGCACTCTCAGCTTGACCCACACCCAAACCCAGGGGCACCTGACCTGGTGACCCATGTGGGTTAGCCTAACCCATGCTATTCCCTAATGACTCCACCGAGTTAATTTGATACAGTGACTCTGATTGGGCATCAGGTGCTGATACCTGCTGTTCAACCACAGGGTACACTTTGATCCTCACCAGAGGATCCATCACCTGGGCCACCCAGAAACAATGTATGGTTGCTTTATCATCCACTGAAGCTGAGTACATGGCACTCTGTGAGTGCACAAAGCATGCAAAATGGATGGTATCACTCTTACAGCAACTCGACTTCAATATTCACATACTGTACCGGCTGAGCTTTACTCCAATTCACAAGGAGCCCATGCCATTGCCACCAGCAATGTATTTCATAAATGGACCAAGCATATTGACATCAAATTTCACTATATACGTGACCTCTTTCAGCAGGGGATCATCAACATCTCAGCTATACCCACAAAAGACAACATTGCTAACCTCCTGACAAAGTCTTTACCTCAAGACCGACACTCTTTTCTCAAACAAAAATTTGGGATCATTGATGTCTCAATCACGGGGGAGTATTGTAAAAGTGTTGACACTTGAGACACATCAGTATGATACACCTTTTTGTCTTCACATGATAAGACACCACATTCCACACTCATTATTGTCTTTCCACACTCACTATTATGTTCTCATTAGCTTACTATATACATACAAACAATAACACCATTAGTATAAATACCTTACTTGATGTATGACGATTCTTCAGACTTGCTTCTGAACTTGTCTTAGGTATTTCCATTATATCTAATAAAGATTGCTTCTGAACTCATCTCAGGTGTTGAACTTGCACACAGGAGTTTGCCTTTTCAACAAAAACCCTTTAGGTGCATATGGATGCCTTATATCTCGATAACCAAGAAGGGGAGATAGACGACTGACCCAGAGTCAGGAAACAAGACCACTAATTAGGAGTTTCATTCACCGGTGTAGGCAGTCTCCATGACCAAGTGCCATAGGGTGGGTTATCTTAAATGGAATCTTTCCGGCCGGCTCATGTGTTGTGTTGAGAAGATGCATGATGTGGACGGCCAATGAGTTTCCGAGTCAAGGGTCGTAGTCACGGATTAGGAATTTCCACCAACTCAATTGCAAGTGTTGTCAAAGATAATTTAAAATTGGTGGGATTTGGGAGAAGAAGAATGGGGATGAAGTGCCAAACAAGGGTTAGGTACTTCGATGTAAGCTGTCTTGATGGAAGAAATCATTTTCCTCCCAAGGTGATCCAATCTGACTCAAGATGGCTTGTCTTATTGATGGAAGTTTAAGGCTGTGAGGTGCCGACTGTTATCGGTTATAAGAACTCAGGGTTATATGGCCTGTCGAGGGAATGGTGGACATACATGATTATTTCTTGATGACCGAAGTGAGATGGATAACGTGGACGAGTAAGCCGGGGTCAGCTGTCATCGATAATGACAACTAGTTATGTGATACATCCAATATAGGGTGCTTTCCATGGAGCCGAGTGCAATGGGTGACTTCATGGAAGCCCCGAAAGGGTGGCAAATTATGAGACAACGAGAGAGATGATGAGATTATGAGTAAATTGCAGTAGGTTTGAAGAATTTATAGGCAATCTATTTTATTTATCTCCTCAGTGTAGTCAACAACTATATGTATATTCAGATAATATACCTATTTTATTTATCTTACAAAACAAATAAAAGAGAAATTAGCCTTGAGGCTTTGTACATAATATTATACAACTCACCTCCTCAGTGTAGTCAACAACTGAGGAGGGAGGCATGCGTGGGTTGTGTTTCACCCGCATATACCCTGCAACCGGCCTTTGACCCTATCGAAGGTTTGAGCCAGGCTGCCGGTTCCAAATCCAGGGAGCTGGCCACGCGCGTCGCGTCGTGCGTGGGTAAGCGCCCGTAAGTAGCGTACATAGAAAAGAACGAATAACTCCCTCAATATTGAGGGTAAAAATACAAATAAATGAGAGGAAATTTCAGAATTCAAAAGTGCACAGAGGGATACCAAAATCGATATATAAATACAATATATTGAGATTGGTCTCTCAGGCGTGAGATGCAAGTTTGCACCCTACAAGAGAGTGGGGAGTAATTTCTCCGGTGATGAGAAACACCATGTCCGATTATTTGTCCCCAATTACATAGAAGATGTGTAGGTCCATGGAGGGGCCAAAACATTTGCCTTGTATTTCCGTGGGTATGGTTGTCTCGCAACTCTCGCAATATCGTCGTGGATACATCCATACA
>QLPI01051622.1:0-11068 GCA_003314275.1 Chroogomphus rutilus
CCACTCCTCACGTAGGCCCAAGGCGCAAGGACCGCTCGAGACCTCTGGGGCGGACGAGCAGCCCCTGTGCTACAATCGTACGGCTAGGGGCAGAGGCGTGGCTAAGGGGCTAGGGGTGAGGTGGCGGAAGGTAGTGGTGAAGGGCAGGAGGGTCATGTGTTTGTGGGAATGGAATTCCTGAAGTATGGCGATTGTTTTTGATGCTACCCGCCAGCCCTACACACTCACTGTGAGGTCGTGGTTATCCGCCTACTCGCCAGCCCTTGAATTCTCGTCGGTCCCATCGTCACCTCTAACCTGTATATTCTCCGCGGTTCGACCAGCAGTTACGCGTTACTACATGTACAACTCCTGGTTTAAACTCTTGGCTTCAAACCAATAAACTGGTCAAGGTTGTCCCACCGTCATCTTTCCATCGTAGTCTTCATCACTGCTCCGTTGCCGTTCGATCGTCCGCTCGGACATCGAATGCTCGCCATCGTACTCGACCTCGTTTTTCGTTTTCAGATTGAATGCATCTCTGTAATTTCACCATCGTCTGACAACACTGTCATATTCACCAACACCAAAACACTCTTCAGAGGACAGTAGAGAGGCGGTGAGGATGGAGGCAGTACTTGAGCACAAGATCTCTCAATGGTATTCTAGATATATTTCAAGTGCATATCGTCAGTGTCTTAGTTGCCAGCGCAACACACGCATGCACTGCACGCAGCACACAATACCACCCACAATACATCGCACGATCGAGTTGAATCCCACCTTTGCGCTCTCCACTTCGCGAGATCGTGCTAACCTAGGGCAGTATCTTGAATCTTTTAACAATTAAATTCCAGTCCTGTCTCTTTGCATGATCTGGATGGGTCGTAATCCATCGGATACCCCTGAACCATGCCCTCGTCACCGTGATGCAGTGTGGTGTCACGGGCGGGTTCGTCCAACGGTCCCTTCACAAAATAAAATAATAATAATAAACTATGCGAATTAGAAACCGAATTTCGCCGCCCACCTCTGGCGTTGTGAGGCTTGACCTTCTGTCATGTCTTCCGGCATTGTTTCAGCTCCTCACCATTGTTATCCATTCGTTAGTATTTCTGTTTGGCTATTTTTTTCTTGTCTTTTCTTCCTTTTTGCCGATTGTTTTGTGTCCCTGACTTTTGGTTCGTGTCATATCTTGCATGTGCTCTTCTAACTTGTGTATTTTGTTTTTGCTTTCATCTGCCGATTTTGATTTTTTTTTGGTTTGGGTTTCTAATTTCTATTCTCGAGTGTGAGTTCCCTCTGTGCATGAATAGATGATCCTGGAAGCTTGCCTATTCATCGCCTATCAAATCTCGCACGCAGGATAACGTATTGGGGATGTTTATTAATTTGCCAGCGGAGTCGCGTCGATACATGGTTGCTCCATCTTGCTAATCAGACCGACCCACCTCAATTATCCAATCCAAACCCCAATCATCCCTGGATGGGAGAAAGGGTGATATGGTACCACACAAAATGTGTCACACTATACTCAGTTATCGCGGATTGGTATCTTGATCGGACTGGTTATATCTGAGTTCTGGTAGCTCCAAGTTAATCAGCCACCGAAGTACCCAAAGGTATACAATATACCAAATCCAGTGACCCCACCGAAGATGCCATGGAAGTTACAGTGTGTATCATTTATTACACATCCTCCAACACGCCGATCAGAGTACTGAGACCTGATCGGTTATTCCATAGGAACACTTTGCCGTTTATCCTGTATCAGGGATTCGCCATCCTTAGATCACAGATCAACTTTTGTTTGATCTACCGAACCATTTAACTGAGACCGAGGTGATTTGGAACACTACATGGTTGCATTTGTTTATCATGATCTTGGATTACGATGACATGCCCTCTTTTGGGTTAATCACAGAGATCACACTTGAAGTAGAAATGCTGCATGTGTGAGGTAGAGTGTGAATGACGGGGATGTCAAACAGACATAAGGGCCTAAGGCATGATAAGGAGCCTATGATCAATCTTATACTCGGAATGTGGAGCCATTGGGAGACCTGGATCCCCTCGGTAGAGTAGACGACGAGCCTCACAAGTTAGCTCGGACTGAACTTGGTCTTCACATTTTCCCATATCCCCCATCGCCAAACTTGGATTGAAAAACCTGCACCCTAGCTCATATCCTCTTCTTATCCTTTTCTTAGGAATATACACAAGCCCTCGTGCCATACTCCATATTCTGTACCATCTTGAACACCCTTCCTCCCACCTCATTGACACCCACTCGGAAGTTGGGACCAGAAGGGCTCTTTCTCAGATAAGACATGGTTCACTGCTACATGACATTCGCGTTCTACATTTTCTCCACCCTCATGATATCCAATAATTTTATATGTTTCTATTGTATCTCTATTGTCTAAATTCCACAACAGACATCTTCAAAGTAAATTCAAGCCAAACACCAATCCAAATTACCCACAAATCCACATAAATCATATACATCTGTGAACTCACAGATGACTATTCAATGGTTTTTGAAGTTGTCATGCTCATATCAAAAAATGAAAAGTGGATATTTTAAACCACAGCCAGAAAAGAATTCACCATCACCATGGCATCTCCGTCCATTGCATCTCCTTCTTGCCCACCGTTGACTCCAAACGCTACATGAGTGATCAAAGAGCTGGAAATGGGGCGTGTGGAGTGGGATTTGATTGGTGATGGCCAGGTATTTGAGTATAAGAGACAATATAGCGGATGTGTAGCGCACACATCGAGTTCCGAAGCCGATGTGGTTGACCATAATCTTAGTTGTGGTCAAGCGGTCGCTCAGCCTTCATTCTCACGATCACAGCCGATGATCCATGTGGCGACGGAATGACGTAATAGGCACAATATGGTGTCCCTGTGGCATAGCCGGATCAAGCTGATAATGTCTAACCTAATCTGAGTTTTGGCGTAACTCTAATCGGTGTGATTGCCAAGATGTACCCGATCATATGGTACCTCTGATGTGATAGAGCCATGCCAATATCGGGCAGGTGTAACATGCCAAGGTATACCGGATTGATTGCCGTTCACTGAAGCCCACGTGATCGGAGGCTGTCATAGACCCTGATCGATGCGATCGGTGCACAGACCATACCAAGCCGCGTATCGAATCTAATGGGGATCATATTCCATCGGTGCCGCAGCCCTGATTGGCGTGGTCGTCAACTTCCAGTGAGGGTCGAGAAGGTCCAATCTAATCTGTTCTTTACGATCTTGTTCCGTCTGTGGAAGAATCTTAACCACTTACCGAGTCTGCGGCGATTCAGGTCTATTCGATCTGATATCCCTGATCGTGCCCGAGTGGCGGTGCTTGCCTGATTGTCAGTGCAACTTCTGTCACACTCAGCGCGACAGGTCTGAACTGGGTGAAAGGCATGATGAACAGTAAACATTAGATAAATTAGCATTGATTTGTGGCGTAACTAAGGAACTCTAATTCACTACGAGAAAAACAACTCTGTTCTAATGACTAGCAACACCACCCTGCTAATGGTAAAAATAACAGCATAGGGTATTGTATGGCATAACAGAATAATTCCACTATTTGCGCAAATTTCCCCCCTGTAGATCTAGTTTGACTCCGAGAATCATAAGTCTTATTGTTTACAATAACGTGCAACTCATAAGAGACTGTATTCTATAAAATATGTACCTATATATATCAAATAAATCTAAGCATAGTCAGTCGAACAAAGATTAAATGTGACAGGAAGAAATTACTCACATCTCAGCAGTCAAGAGACTGAGATGCTGATATACTTGTCATGAATCATATACCCAATCAGAGTATTGCACGTTATCCTAAATAAACACTTGTTTGATCGGAGATCTTTTTTCTAATGGGTGGTAAAAACTGCAAATATACTGGGAACTCCTCCAAAACACGCGTGAATACAGTAGTATAATGTAAGATTGGTGCATGGAATGACTGTTTGTTTATGTTTGGGCAACGATTCAATTTTTGAACCATTTGTGATCTGGCGCCTGGGATGCATTGTGAACAGGCAGTGCGAACAATGTAGAAAACAGGAGGATTCACAGCATGAAAGAATGTAAAACTGAGGTTGGACTGGTGTTATAGATTGCTTAATAGTCATACAAAAATAGTAAGAAGCAGGCTGGGGACAGCGAGTTGATACTAAGTAGCCACGGCAAGGCGTGAGATAACTTAATTGAGGTGTTGTAAGTGATAAGATTAAATAGAACGATTTGATACGAGTTCGCTAAACAATAAGAGTACTCAGTCGAAGGTGCAGATACTTCGACTGTATTGTAAATACCTAAACAATAAGAGTACTACAAAATAAATAAGTACTCTAGATATAATCTTAGAGAGTGATGTGACTTACCTCAGTCGAAGGTGCAGATACTTCGACTGAGGAACTATCTACTCAGAGGCCGGCTTATAACTACGCGTCAGTCTTTTGACCGCTACAAAAGGTTATACAATAGAATAAAAAGAAATATAATCTTGTTGTTCAATAAAGCGAAGAATGAATAAGAACAAAAGTTGTCTCAGCTCTTAGACTTTGCCATTGTGTCGGATTGATATTTTCCAACACTCCCCCTCAATCCGAACGTAGGCCCAGACGTCCTACAAAATCCTCGATTTTCACTCGTAGCAACCCTTTGGTAAAAAGATCCGCTAGGTTTCCATGGCTGGGGCAGTAAACAACCTCAAGTAATTGTTTTTCGATCGCTTCTCGAATGAAATGGTAGCGTAGATCGATGTGTTTCGTCCTAGCGTGATACTGACTGTTCTTGGCAAGAGCGAGAGAGGATTGGTTGTCACAATATAGAGTGAGAGGGGTAACTTGCGGTGTGGTTATTTCAGCCAGGAATGAACGCAACCAGATGGCCTCTTTAGCTGCGTGAGTAGCTGCGATGTATTCGGCTTCCGTTGTTGACAGAGCAATAACTGGTTGTTTTTTGGAACTCCAGGAGATGGCCCCTCCATTGATAAGGAAGACGTAACCGGAGATCGAGTGCCGATGTTCTTGGGATGCATGATCGGCATCAGTGTACGCTCGAAGTCCATTTGGACTGGTACCGTAAGTTAGCTCGAGATCCCTCGTCCCTTTCAAATATCTGAATACCTGCTTCACTGCTTCCCAGTGTGCCTTTCCGGGATTTTGCATGAACTGGGACAGAAGGGTTACAGCAAAAGCGATATCGGGCCGCGTTCCTACTGCTGCGTACATCAACGATCCTATCGCCTCCCTATATGGTACGGCCTTCATGCTCTGCACATCATTCGGCGTCGATGGAGATTGGTTCTTGGACAAGTGGAGACCGGGCTCGATTGGGGTGGATACTGGGGCGGCATTCTCTAGATTAAAACGGGACAAAATCATGTCAATGTATGATTTTTGCGATAGCGATATTATGTGTTTTTCCCGTTCTCGTTTGATTTCTACACCAAGTAGCCAATGTATTTCTCCCATATCGGACATTTCAAATTCGGTGTTGAGTGCGTTTTTGGTCTCGAGTAGCATTTTCTTGGAACTAGCGGTGATTGTTAGGTCATCAACTGCCGCAACTACGATGGTGATGTTGTCATTGCAGCGTCGTGTGAAAACACTGTGTTCTGTTTCGCAGCGTGTGAAACCAATTCGTCTGAATGCTTCCCGTAGGCAGTGATACCATTGTCGCCCTGACTGTTTTAGCCCATAAATGGATTTGCGTAGTAGACAGACCTTGTCTTCATCTCCTTGTGCAGAGTACCGCGGTGGTTGAGCCATATAAATCTCCTCTTCAAGTTCTCCATTGAGATATGCGTTTTTTACGTCCATTTGGTGTATTTCCCAATCGTTTTGAGCAGCGAGTGCTAATACAATGCGGTTGGAAGTCAGTTTTGCGACAGGGGCAAAAGTTTCATTGAAGTCGATTCCAGGGTTTTGGGTGAAACCTTGGGCAACGAGCCGTGCCTTGTACTTTGTGATTTTGCCTGTGGCATCACGTTTTAGCCTGAAGACCCACTTACTTCCCACTACATTCCTTCCCTCAGGTCGTCTCACTAATACCCATGTCTGCATGGTTTCAAGTTGCGCCAGCTGGTCCTCAATGGCTTCTTTCCACTTCGGCCAATCGGGACTTGCCATTGCTGCCTCTATGGTCAGGGGTTCATCTCCAGTGAGGATAGCTGAGAGAGCATTTTCGCTAGGGTTATGTTCAGAAAGTGCCGTTTGGAGGGGATTTCCAGTGGTGGGTGCGCCTGCTGGTAATTTTCCTTGATCGCGATTGTAGTGACTGATGTTCCCTTCGCCTGTTTGAATTCATCTAATGTAGGCTGATGGTTGTCGGATTCGTTTACTGCGAGTGTCAGAGGTTGGTGGGTCTGGATTTGTGGTTGGGTGTGTAGGTTCTGGTTGATTTGTAGGAGAGGTCGTAGTAATAGATGTGGTGAGAACAGAGTTTGAATCATTTCTCTTGAATTGATCCTGCTCCCCCTCAAGGGAAATGACCTCGGGCATAGTAATGAAGTCATTGTTGAACCTGACATTACGCTCAACGCTGACTGACCTTTTATCAGCCCAGTAGATTCGATGCCCTTTGCTCTCCTCATCAAATCCCACCCATCTCCCTTCTTTTGCACGGCTATCTAGCTTCGAGCCATTTGCGTCATGGATAAACACTTTGCAGCCCCATTCTTTGAGGCCTGACAGGTCGGGTTTCTTTCCTGTCAGCATTTCGAAAGGAGTTGTGTCGTCACCCAAAGCACGTGTTATCATACAGTTTTTGAGCCACACAGCATGCTTGACTGCTTCTCCCCACAGGTGTTTCGGAAGACCACTGCTTCGGAGCATGGCACGGACATGTTCCAGCAGCGTGCGGTTTAATCTTTCGGCGACACCATTTTGTTCAGGTGAGTTATGCACAGTTAGGCGTCGAATTGTCCCCTTGAGCTCTAGATGTGCAGTGAATGCATGGCTGGTATACTCCCCTCCACGGTCGGAGTGCAAACACTTAATCTTCGTGTTATGTTGAGTTTCGACACGCACTTCAAATTTCTTATATGCGTCAAGGGTCTCGGACTTGTGGGTTAGGAGGTAAAGGGATGTCATCCGAGTGTAGTCGTCAGTGAAGGTTACGTAGTATTCCCTTCCCCCTATTGTTTTGACTGGAGCGGGTCCCCATACATCGGTGTGTATTTCATCTCCATATGCAGCCGGTCTTGCTGACTTTCGCTCCTTGGGGTATGATTTTCATGTCATTTTGCCATGAATGCAGTCGTCACATGGCGTTACTTTAGACCCGTGAGCTAGCAAGATTCCAGTG
This sequence comes from Chroogomphus rutilus, assembly GCA_003314275.1. NCBI lineage: Eukaryota > Fungi > Basidiomycota > Agaricomycetes > Boletales > Gomphidiaceae > Chroogomphus > Chroogomphus rutilus. The sequence goes on from QLPI01051622.1 coordinate 7,315, forward strand.
ACTAAACCATCGTTAACAAGTTGGCTAGCTGTATTGGGAGCAACGTGCCCGAGTCGCCGGTGGAGCTCCATTATGGTAACTTCTTCTTCGGCCACATGTGCTGATTCAGCGACTTTAATTGATTGGTCGACTCGGTATAGCTTGTTCTTCTTAGGGATTCGCCCTACAAGTTTTCCATCTTTGCGATGAATGGTACAGACCCCATCTGTTAAGTCCGCATGTCAGGCGCTTAGCTAGTACTTCTGAAGGGGTTTTCCGGGTTAGTGCGAAGGTCCGTAACGGGGCCGAAGACCGAGACGGGGGTCGGATGGAGACGGAGGCGCCGGAAACTTAGGGTAGGTCGCGGAATAGTTCAATCCGGTTGCTGAGATGTTCGAGGTTGAAGGGACTTGGCTTCAACTTATGTGTTGCACCCTCCTCGATCGTCTGTCCCTAATTTCGGAGAGGAGAAGGAAATTCACCGGAGTGAGTCAGAACTGGGTGGACTAAGATGATATTCGTACTAGCGAACAGTCTAGTCGACTGGAAGACTATATACATGCGAGTGTCCTTGTATTATCTTTGACGGTCATAAAACAAGGAGGAAAGGGAGTATAAGGGGTCAATATAAAGGAGAACAAGGAAGTAAGGTACGCGATGGTCCTGCGCGTCAGTTATCAAAGTATCAGAACCTTGGCTTCGGAGTCTTCGGAGGTTCGGAAACGCGGAACCTTGGAATATATGTCGGACATCCGGAAATCGGTTTATTCGGTCTTTGAGCAATTGGAAAAGTCCCGGAAAAGGTGTGGGTGGTTGTGGGGGTTGGTATGGTTTAGTGGGAGTATGGGCCATAACAGTACCCCTCCCTTAGGACCGAGCCCTCGAGGTCCTAAGCTTTTATTTACGGTTGTAAGGGAAAACCTCTGGACTCCTCCGGAGTTGTCTCATGGAGAGGGCTAGACGGAGGGATCCAATCGGGAAAATAAACCTATACATCGGAATCTGTAGGGTTAACCTCCTGGTACTAGGTCCGAAGCTTGGGCGCTTATTCCGGGTTCTAATTATTGTGCTAAACTCATTCCGGTCTCCGGCCTGGTAGGTCCTAGATTCCTGACCTTCGGAGTATTGTCCATTTATCTGTCGGTCACATGGGAGGTCACGGATATCTCGGATATCATGGACACTGTGGAGGTGGTGTGGTTGGTAGTGCAGATGATGGTGTGGATGATGGATTAGTTCAGCAAATGATAGAACTTGTGGATGTTGCTTGGGTGTGAAGGTTGAGGTATTCCTTTCCAGTCCTCGGATCCTTGTTTCCAGTCTCGGAATCGGAGCGGAGTTTGAAATAGGGCTTCGGATTCGGATTCGGAATTCGGAAAGGGTCTTCCCCTGAGCGTGGGAATTTTCTCTATGGAGGCCTTCCTGCTTTCCCCATGTTGACTTACAGTCATATAGAGCACATTGGTTGAAGGGGGGAGTGGAGAAGGAGATGGAGGAGGTCCGGAAAGCTGAGGAGGTCCGGAAGGCTGAGGGGGGGTCTGGGAAGCTGAGGGGGTCCGGGAGGCTGAGGGGGTCCGGGGAGCTGAGGGGGTCTGGGGAGCTGAGGGGGTCCGGAAGGCTGAGGAAACCCTGAAACTGGCAGGGATCCACAGGATGGTGGGGGAGGATCGGAAAGTGGAGGAAAGGAGGGTTTATTGGGTGAGCCCAATCCTGCTGGACCCGATCTGGATCTTGGGGGATCCTACGTGGTTTGATGCGTAAGGAGTGGAAAATGTTTATTCGTGGCTCAGCCTGTAGTCTTGTTCTGGAGTCATGAGTGTCGTAAGGTCATTATCTATGAAATGGTTGGGGGTCCATGTTGGTCAAGGTTTCCTGAATGGAAACTTTCAGAGGGTCAGATTGAGCACTGAGTTGAAATCAATGCCAGGTTCTCAGGGGGTCATAGTTGTTTCTAAGAAACGGGTCAAATTCTGCGGTGTAAGTTTTCTGTCTTTTCTGAGTTTTGGACAAAGGGTCCGTGGTAGCCCTGCTGCCACTGGATGGGGTCACAGGTTGGCCTGGGTTGGCCATCATATTGCCCATATTGGGGGCCAAATACGTGTTCATGGGGGTCTCGGGGTCGTGATGATTAGGAGTGTGAGTACGAATATACTGTTAAATCTGCATATCGGGGGCTTAGCTAGGTGCCTCTAAGTTTATTCCTGGTGATTCCGAGAGGTTTCCGGAAGTCCTTGTTTCCTGAATGTTCGGAAACCAGAGGTCGGTTTGGACGGAAAGTGCGAAGGAGAACTAAATCGATATTCGTACTAGCGAACAGTCTAGTCAACTGGAAGACTATATACATGTGACTGTCCTTGTACTTTCTTTGCCGGTCATAAAACAAGGAGAAAGGGAGTACAAGGGGTCAATAGGAAAGAAGAACAAGGAAGTAAGGTACGCGATGGTCCTGCACGTCAGTTATCAAAGTATCGGAACCTTGACTTCGGAGTCTTCAGAGGTTCGGAAACACGGAACCTCGGAATATATATCGGATATCCGGAAATCGGTTATTCGGTCTTTGAGCAATTGGAAAAGTCCCGGAAAAGGTGTGGGTGGTTGTGGGGGTTGGTATGGTTTAGTGGGAGTACGGGCCATAACAATACCTGTCGATACTCCCATCGGCCTTGTGATTGATATGAAATACCCACTTTGATCCAACAATATTCTTATTGATAGGGCATGGTACAGTAACCCATGTGCCTGCTTCCTCGAGATTGCTTATTTTGCGATCCATTGCCTCCTTCCAGCGAGGCCAGTCAGAACGAGATCGCACTTCTTCAAGCGTTTTGGGGTCGGCCTCTGCATTTAAAATGGCCGCAGCAATAATATCGCCGAACTCTGCACTAAAGACATAGTCAGAGATGTCTTCACCTGTAGTACCTTCTCCAGCCTGAATTTGCCTAAGTAAAAACGAAGGCTTTGACATATGCGTAAACTTGCGTGTCGACTGGGAAGGTTCACTAGGCTCGGCCTCTTCTTCTCTATGAGGGGCAGTCACAGAAGGCATATATGGTGGAATAATAGACGGTGTAGGATGGTGTGGAAGTGATGTTGCAATAGGTAATGTAGTTTTTGATTGCACAGGTGCTGGGGGTGCCAGCAATACAGGAGCTGGTGCATAACTGGGCAATGGTGGGTGTAGGGTGAGAGTCGGTGGTGCAAACTTAATATCGCACTCGATGGAAAGACGCTTGGTGTCAGGCCAATAAATGCAATGGGCATGAGTGCTATCAACATCGTAACCTACCCATCATGCTTGGGTGGCATGTGCTTCAAGCTTTGAGCCCTTTGCATTATGTACCCACACATGCTGTCCCCACTCGGGCACATTCCCTATATTAGGCTTTTGACCATATAACCACTCATAAGGTGTAACATTACCTAGAGCTTTGGTAGAAGTGCGATTTTTCAACCACACTGCGAAGTTGATGGCCTCTGCCCACAAGTTCTTTGGTAAATCGGCTTGGTGTAACATTGCACGTACACGTTCAAGGAGCTGGCGATTGAGCGATTCAGCCATACCATTATGCTGTGGTGTGTCATGGGTAGTAAGTCGTCGCTCTGTGCCTTGTTCTCGAAGAAAATTGGTAAAATCGTGGCTGGTGAATTCTCCACCACGATCTGACCTAAGGCATTTAATTTGTGCACCATGCTGTGTTGCTTCCCAGGCCACAAATGCCTTGTAAGCACCTAGGGTCTCATCTTTAGTTTTGAGGGCCTCAAACTTAGTATAACG
>QLPI01051625.1:0-17281 GCA_003314275.1 Chroogomphus rutilus
TCCGAGAAAGAAGGGCTTGGGCGGCTCACCACGATAATGGAACCAGTGACATCGGGTGTGATTACGCGTATCTCAAAACGGTCACCAGCATGGTGCCTTCTCGAGAAAAAAAAAGGATGGAAAGTTTCTTCCATTCTGTATGTTGTTGGTAAAAATACCCTGTTGTGTCCATACCATTTTGCTTTCATTGTGCGTATTGTTGTCGTGTTGAATATGATCCGATTAATAAGATAATTGTGGATGATCATGTTCGACCTGGTGCGCCACTTCGCGTGTCCTTCTGACGTGTGCCGTAATAGTTGCCACGGGCCTGGGCGTAGCACAGCCAGGGTAGCATGGCACCTGAACTCTACGGGTGCAGTGTCGATCACCAAAGCGACGCATGGAATAAACTTGATGGTAGTTCCTCATGGCTCTCTGATTGCAGAGCGACGCTTAGACTCGCAACGTGGCCGCCATGCGGGGGGTCTGGTTGTGGACCCCGCACTTCTCTTGACGAGTTTGCCGACGTAGCGCTGGGTGATGTCGGAGTTTCGAGCAACTGCTTGCCTCAATTGCACTTGTTACCATGTCAAACCAGCGCCTTACAGTTGGCCAAAAACACACTCGACTTCTTTCTCGCCTTCATCGTCATGGGGTGCCCTTTTCGCAGCAAGTCTCTCAGGTCCCAGGCTCTGTCAACATCCGCTAATCCCATATGTTCTTTAGGCGGCTCACAGCACATACTTCTTGTGTAAACGCGCTCGCCTGGTCCGGAAACGGCCGCTGGCTAGCGAGTGCGGGAGACGGTAAGCAATACTTATCAATCGCCAGCAACTCTCCGATCCCTCGTTTAGACAGGCGCGTCTTGTTGTGGGATTTCCATCCCCTCGACCACCTATCCCCACCCCTGGTCTGCACCGGGCCTCGCGTGCACAGCCTTCCCATTGCTACTCTCGCAGCCTGCACTCACACACCCTCCGTTCTAGGGCCATGTGCTTTGTCTGGCGTTTACTGCATCGAGCAGCGCTGTTTTGTCGTATGTATTCTCGAATGCTTCTGCAGGCGTCAGATTGATTGGTTTGATTACCAGGGGTGGTCTTGACCACCGGGTTTGCCAATTCGATGTATCCCGTCTGTGCGTCTCTGCCCAAAGCGCCGAGCCATCCAATCATGGCCGTTTCCCCGAGCATGATGTATGCGAGAGGCTTGTCTCTGGAGCCAGGCACCTGATCGCATTCTTCCAAGGGTTCTATACGCGGCATTGCTCCACATCCCCACACGGATAATTTGTTCTTAACCGCGAGGTACCTGGTCTGTCCTAATTTTGCGCCTCTTTTTTTCCTGTTGATGCGGGCGATATCAGCGAAGACGGCGCAATAATGTTACACGACACGCGTGATTTTCGACCCCTTCGTGACGTGGGTTTTTTCTCTCTGAACGCAGAGGTCACGAGCGTTCAATACCATCCGTATATGGAACACTTATTTGCGACGAGTGACGCTAGAGGGTCCTGCAACCTATGGGACGCCCGCATGGTGTTTAGTCACCATCGCGAACAACACGACCCAAAATCAATCCTAAACGTCGCGTCCGTCATTTCGTTTATGGAATCCATAGCTCACATCTTACATGTGCAGTACGTTACCAAAATCACCAAGTCAGGAAGCTCACGTCTTGCCAATCCTGAAGTGTCTAGCGTCGTCTTTGACGTCACGGGTGAGTCCGGAACACTGCTGATATTTTTCGAAAAATAATCTAGCTCACTGTTGCTCCATAATGCTAGGTACCCGAATTGGTGTAACTATGCAGGTGATCTCACACAATAATCAACTCCCACTGACCCGCACTGACCTAAAACTCTAATAGCATTTTCTACCCACAATATATTCCATCTGGGACGAATGGCCCATTGCAATCTGCAGTAGCGCCGATGTTGCTCCATTCATCGCACAGAACACGCACGAACTCACGCCTTCTGCCCTAAGCCGTTTCTATGTCAACTCGTGTACTACCAAAGTCCGTTCTGATGTACTTTGTCCCAGCATACACCGTCGTTAATTTTTTTTTCCAGCACGGCTCGTTCGGCTCGCCTGGCCTAGGGACAGAAGCCTATTACGCTGCTGGCTCGGACGATTTCCGAGGTTACGTGTGGAATATCCCAGAGGGACTCGCTAGTCGCAGGCGTGAGTTGAGCAACTCAGATTGGGCAGCCGAGCCATATGGAGAATACGTTGGTACGTTCCTGTGATCACGCATTTCACCAAGTACCCCTCTCGAGCACCATCAGCAGGTTTCGCGAAGACGGTCATGGGACGGCGTCTTGTACCTGTAGAATTACGCAAGCCTAATTTCATGATATACGGTTTGTGTGAGTCTAGTCACCGGGGCCTTGCTTCTAATAGATTCTCCCCTCCACTTCCTCCCTTCTGTCAACAAGGGCACAAGTCGATTGTAAACACGGTATTGTTTCATCCCTTTGAGCCTTATGTTGTTACATCAGGCATTGAGCGGCATGTCCTTGTGCATTCCCCGTTCGAGGCTACGCCTGCCTGTGGGAAACTGACAAAGACAGAAACTCGCGTCAGAGAATTACCCCAGGGTACTTCTACGCGTCATCCCGTGTCCCCCTTGGGGCAGTTGCACGGTGCCTCTGACCAAGAAGGGGAAAGTGACAGCGACGAGAGTAACATCACACTGTTCGACAAGTAAGTGATTTCCCTTGCTCTCTTAGCCCGACCCATGTATCACGACTGCCTGTCAGTCTTTTACGTCAAGAAGGCACACCAGACGTTTTCGTAGTAAGGGACTGGGATGAAGATGATTCTGAATCCGACCGAAATCAGACTGAGAGTTCCAATTCAGAAGTAGATTCGGAGGATAGTTCACCGCCACATGGGTAAATAGTTTTGGCGGGCAGACCCGATTTACGACTTTCCCGGCATATGTCTATCGTCTATCACCTCACAACAGTTACAACATTTGGTACACTCACGATGAATCAAAAATAGATGAATAGAGTAAGTGCATGGGTGGTTCCTCCGCTTCCTTACCAAACGTCCCATGGATCACCATGCTGGTTGATCATACGAGATTCCCATTGTTTCGCTCGCTCCAATTGTTTTGCCGTACGAGCCGCAGGTTTCCAGCCGTAGACCTCAGGAGTGAGGTAAGCAGCACGAAGATTTCGGCGTCGACGACGAGGCATTTCCTCCTCTTGAATTGTATAAGAAAGTCCCTTGGCAGTCAAAGGGGCATGAAGACGAGCTTGAACGGCGGGTGAGTGCGTCAATGAAACCGGAGAGAATGCGTCAGACATGCCGGTAGATGTGTTCGGCGATGTTTTGGGCGTGTCGTCGAATGCAATGTGACCTACTGGTGGACTACCCTGGATTGAAGATGACGGAGTAAGTGGCTCAACCCCTACGGTGGTGGTTACAGGCTTTTGGAGATCCCAGGCGCTGCAATTAACTTTTTTCCGAGGGGTAGACCGGACGACGATAACTTCGGTCGATTCTTCGTTCTCACTCTCTTCTTCATGGATGACTAAAAGAGATTTGGAGGGGGTAGGCAAACACACTGCCGCATTACATCTTCTAGCTTTTGGAGTGTGTGTCGACAAGTCCTGTCCTAGGGCTGAAGGAATATAAACCGATCCTTTGGCGCGCTTCGAAGGGCTCTCGTTCTCATTAGACTGAATTTGGGCAGGCAATTTACGCTTCATCTGGTGGGGTGGAGATGATGTCGGTGGCGTTAATGGGACGGACGATTTTCCAGCATGACCTATCAGCTTCGTAAGAGAAGCTTGTACCCTGCCTTTGGTTCCTGTCTGCATCTCAGAGCGTACCGTCCTCGCATACAGAGCAGTCTCGGCCTTCCGGATAAGGTCATACGTCATATGAGAGCAATGGTTCTCCAACACTCTTTGTGCGGCCGACCAAGTCCTTGGAGACACCTTCACCATTTGCCGGAGGAACTGGGTATCTGGCACAGCGACCTTGAGTGGCGTCAATCACCGCTTTCGAACCACAGAAAGAAAGAAACAAGTACCTTTAGAACGAATGTGCAGACCCAGTAGAAGATAGCGCATTGCATTAGCGAGGACTCGGGATCGATCGGACTCCCGTCCACCAGTCCCTCACAACTTCGGAGGGTAGCCTCGACTTCTACCATGGGAACATACGCGTCTTCTCTTTCCACGAACTGCTTTAAGAGAGATCGATACGTGATGTTCCTCTGATTATGCCGCGGGGACGAGCGGGATGAGCTTGTAACGCTTTCAACGGTTGCCAGAGTCCCCTCAAAGGTCTTGGGGTCGACGCATGCCACCGCACAAGCCTGCTCTCTCGTGATTTCGCCATTTCCAAGTCTGAAAAACAGAAACCAGTGTATCTTAGAATCGTAAAGTGAGTGTACGATGTCTGTACTCACCTCTTTGACGCGAGAAACGCGCATACTGCGGCGAGGGCACTCTGGCCTTGTCCGAGACTGCGTCCAGAACCAGGCTTCGTGAGCTCTGAAGCTTGCAGATAGAGACTTTTGGCTATTTTACGCGTCTCGTGCCCTGCTTTGAGCCTGGTAAACTCTTCATCGTAAGGAGCCATGAGTGAGTGACTTAAGACAATCAGATGTCACGCGTTGTCACATTGGTTCGACCCTTCTCCACCCTTTACTGATACGCAATCAATCTATTATATGTATTATATATTACTCTAACCAGCAACTACATCTCGCTATATTGCCTAGCATGGGGTTACGGACGCCATCATTCAAAAGGTATGCCTGGTTTTTCGTGACTGATATTCGTCTCCCACTGAGGACCATAGTCCTGCGCCATCTTCTCTTCCCAAAGACGATACTGCGCTTCCTGCTCCTTAATCTCCTCCCCGTCAGGCTTCCACAGCTCTAGGCGATTCTCAACTAAATCCTGATAATCTGCCGTTGAATACCTAGTGTGACGTCTTTTTGAGTCACCGGTCTCGCTGGGCGGGCATACAGATGAAGAAGACTCAGAACCCAAGTTGGCAGTAGTCGAGAGTGATTCGGGAGGTTTCCAGTCTGGTGGTGGGAATGGTGTTGTTGGTATGAATATGGCACCTACTCCTGGTACTGGGGCTCGTGCTGGTCTACCAGCCTTGCGATATCCGGAAGGCCGTCCTGGCTTCTTTGGCAGCATGTACGAGTAGCACTGGCTATCCAGTTCTTCAGAGTCCATCTCAAAGGGTGTCCCGGAATCGCCGTTTGCATGTTTCTGTTTGTCATTACCCCCACTACCATCATCTGCGTTGGTCTCATCGCGTGTAGCGGACCCCAGGGGCATAAACGGAGGCGGCGCGAAGACAAAGGTATCACCAAAGTCACCTTCAAGCTGCTCTCGGACGGTGGTACAATGGCTGTTGAGTAGCTGGAGCATCGAATCAAACTCGCGTTTGGAGACAAGAGAACGCGCTCGCAAGACGGTCTGTTTGACATCAGGAACCTTGTTTTCGCGAGGTGCCGACGTTGATCACAGGATGATTTCATAAATGGTAGGAATCTGTCTTACCTTGAGAATGGCACACGTCCAGAAGAAGACCGAGCATTTCACAAGAGGAGATTCCCAATCCATACCGACGCTGAGACATCGGCTCTCCTTCAGTGCATGTCGCACCTGCAGCATAGAGACAACTGGGTGAATCCCTAACCCATGTTCCAACGCGAGCTCATCGAAGGTCGTCTGTGGAGAAAACGGGCGCCGTGTGTCAAAAATGTCGACTGACGCACGGAGTCTTGCCAATGTAACAACAAAAACATCTTCGGTGAGACCAGATGCTTGCAAGGCTTGTCGTTCGCCTATATTGCCATCAGCCAATCTAAAATGACAAGTCAATATCTTGCAGAAAGAGTCAGAATATTTTCACTAACTGACGAGAAGCGAGAAACGCAATTATTGGGGGCAATGCTTCTGATGGTACATGATCCATTTCAGGTGCTAAGTGGCTTCTAGCATTGAAAGACCGTAACAGCAACAGTCCTCTTCTGAGAGCTGGACCAGAGCATAAAGGGCTCAGTTCATTTTCCTGATTAGATATAGGGTCAAGGAAGATGATCGGAGGGGTGTTGGCTTTCTGTGGACGACCTCGCTTCGAAGCCTTTCCGTTTATGACAGACCGGTCCGGTGAAGCCGACTTATCCTTTTCCACATTTGACGCTTTCGGTGGCTTGGGAACAACAGTGATCCAAGCCGACTTGTCCCTTTCCACATTTGGCGCTTTCGGTGGCTTGGGAGCAACAGAGATCCACCGGGTAAATTTGGGCAACACATGTGAAGGAGGGTTTTCGGTAAAGTATTCATTTAGCTTGCTGCGCAGGTCGCTCCGCTGGCGGTCCAGTTCCGAAAGGATTTTATCGAAATCCTTTTTCCGAAGATGAAATTGATTTCGAAGCGTAATTTGTTTGACAGCTGGAATCTACGCGACATGCATTAGTAAAGTTTGCCTCCAAGAAGAGAAGAAAAAATAAACAGGATGGAAGGATAACAAACGTTTACTTTGAGTACCGAGCAGGTCCAGTAAAAAACAGCGCATCGACCGAGGATAGAACTCCAGTCGACTAGGTTTTTGAAATCGTCACTTTCGCGGACCATTTTATCCAGATATCGCATCCCACTCATCACATGATCGGAAACTCCAAACTGACGACCAAGGCCGTCCAAACTCACAGAACGAGTTTCGGGAAACGGTGTTTCAATGATTGTAGCAGGCCTATTCGATGTAGAAGCATGGGGCAAATTTCTCCGAGGAATTTCTTGGACGTCATCCAGAGTATTGGCCTCTGAAAGCGTATGACAATGAGCATCTAAAAATTTATGCAGTTCGTCGACGCTTTCAGTAGGAAGATCACGGCATTGCTGAATTTCATCGACAGATTTTAACGTGTTGATCTGTGAGAAACATAAAATCATCAAGAAATACAACATTACAATATAGTGCGCAGTCGAACCTGAAAATGACGGCATGACCATACAAAAAGCGACAATTGAACAAGGTCGGTGTCCAAAGGCCACTTTTCGCTTCCGGCTGTCTCCGTGAAAGCCTTTTCTACCGTCATGACACGGTTCAATTCGTTCTGGTCCGAACAATATTCGGCCACCAACGTCTCGAGGGTTAAATGTCCTTCTTGAGGCGAATGATGCATCTTGGCATCAAGCAGAGTCTGAACCTTGCCCATGATTGTTCTAAAACGTTCCTGGGTAGTCCGCGACCACTGCAGAGCACGTCTTTCTGTCACCACTGTATTTCCCAACCTGAAATAAAATACAGCCAACGACGAGATAAATCAACATAAATGAACTACTAACTGCTCCGAGGCCATCAATGAACAGATGGCTGGCATTGCGGGCTCTCGAGCCAGCTCCTTGTCAGGAATACGCTGTATCCAATCCAAAAGCTTGAGGGCTTGTTCTTTCGTTTCAGCAGTGGTACAGAGAACTAAAATCTCTGGTGGCAGGCCAGATTTGGGGTCCATGTTCCTCAAGCAAGTGGGTGGTAATAACAAGAAAGAGAAACGAAGCGCCAAACAGGCGCGGGAACTACTGGAACGTGGCTTCCCAGACGATCACCCACATGTAATTTCTTGAAGTATGCATGACCAATTTATGGTCAGTAGGTTTAGAAGAAACCCATCATTACAGCTGTCTAAAATTTGTTCATAGATTCCCTTTCGATGGGGCAGGACACAACTCGACAATTTGATCGAAGCCGGGATATTCCGGAAGATTTAAAGCGTACTTCTTATCCATTTCTCTGCAACTCGTTTGAGCTTTATATAGACAACAATCGAGCTACTCACTTGGACACGAATCGTCCACCGAGAAAATGTTTACCCGTGTACTCTCTCACTCCTTCTTTAGGCGCAGTCAAACTGATCAACACATCAGGTTGTAAACCGACTGCATCTTTGTTCCCTGATTCGACATTCCACCCTAGGATCAATCAGAACAGGCTCTGAAGAATTCCGACCTTCTCTCACTTACCAGATGGCACATCCACAGAAACAATAGGAACTTTCGAAGCCGCCATCAATTGAAGAGCAGTATCGAATGGCGCTCTGATTGGAGGCTGGAATGAAAAGCCAAATATTGCATCAAGTATCACATCACATTTCTCAAGATTGGCTTTCAAGTCAGACTCAGAGCTAATGGTGGAGATAGCCATGTTATTGCATTGCGTGTGCAATCGCTTTCAATACCACTTAGGGTTTTTATTTTCAAACGAAAAGGGAACGCCCCCACCTGGTAAATATCTTTCTTCCCCGGCTAGAACACCGCTAGATGAAGTCCATGGCTAGTAGCGTAGAGCAGGATTTCACACCTTTGGAAGATATATCGTTGGTTGATAACCAAACATTGCTACCGTTATGGAACAGTGGGCCTCTGACCGATATTCGCAATAAGCATTGCTTACCAAGGTGTCGAGCAGCAACCAAACCATCACCACCCTAGTCCCAGCGAACTTTTTCATCGCATGACTTAGCAACTTCTCAGCATTCAGACACATACCTGATTCCCTGGACCACATCCCACTAGAACACGGGGATATTTCTGGCGATTGTAAACTTTTGCTAATGTCTGAGCACAAGCCAAGCCTGCAAGCTCCATGAGCTGTGCATGTTTTCTATGAAATTATAACACAGAATTAAGCAAGAAAAGACTGACTTGATCTAAGCTGAATGCACCACCCCCCATGAGTTCTTCATCGATCTGACAATCAAGTTATAAAACAAATTTTACACAATGAGCTCGACTGCTGACTTGTTGGGCTAGCTGTGCTGTTAGAAAACGCAAGGACATCGTGGTTAGGTCGTTGGTGGCTGTCCGAAAGAGTGCGAAATTAGAAGACGCCAGCGGAGTATATCGTTATCTTGAACCTGATGACGACATGGCTTGCGCGCCAACAGGAGCGCCTGAATCATACTTTCGAAAAATGATTTATCGTACACATGGAAGAAAGCGGAGTTGATAATTATAAACAACATGATAACAGAGAATAAAAGTGACTAGAAATGTCTATGCAGCATGTGGTCCATCTACACCTTCGTGATTCTCCGGTATACCCTCATGGTTGTGGTCCGGTGTCTGAACAGTAGGACTAGCCACAATGGGCGTGGGTGGATCTGCCTTGGTTTCAGTCGGCCGCACCGTAGGAGTGTCCTTGCTCGTCGTTGCTGGAATGGGGGTGGACGAACTGTTATTTCGTGATAAGGAGAACCTACCCGCCCTACTAGTGAAGAAAGAGCCGATACCAGAACCCCACGCTCCGATAGCAGCTTTTGCGTCACTTGTCACCTGCGCAGCCACAACACTTGGTGGCCGCGGCGACTTTGAAGGCGTGGGAGGAGTGGGACTTTCAGTAATTGGGCTGACGGTAGCACTTTTGACGCCCTCTGAGGTAGTAGATTCGGTAGAGGCCGACGCTTCAGTCTTTGTAGAGGTGGCGCTCATTGAACGTTGTACCGGCCATCGACCTTTTATGCCATCTACAGCTTTTAAAAAGTTGGTCGAACCCGTATTGAAAGCACTTGATATAGCTTCGCGAGTGGGAGCGAGCTGCTGATCAATCTTGAGATCCCTGAATGTCTCGGAAATTTGTAGTCCAATGTCTGTTACAGCGGATGGTTTGTCAATGCACGGATGTCTACGATAGAATTAGCACGGTCAAAGCGAAGTAGCATAAGATGTTTCAATTTACTTTGGCTCAACTATGTCAAAAAGCATGGGATCGGTCACCCTTTCCCATACCTCAAAAGCTTGAGTTGATTTGAATGCTGTAATCCATTGCAGACCGAAATCTTGCTGACAAGCAGAATCTAAGATGCTCACAAAGTCACAACAAGTTAAGAATCCGCAATATATATAGTCGCACCGTAGCCTTCTGATATGAGAACACCTTTACTTTCGCCTTTCGCGATGAAATTAGTGTACTTTATGGTGGCTAATGCCGCGGAGATGTACTCCTCAAACTAGTATGCCTCAAATACTAAGTATCATTGAATAGTGGCCATGGTGTGTGAACACGTACCTTGGTTCTCAAGTAATCATCACTGCCTTTGAACCTATACAAGATTGAATCCTCAACTTTACAAAAATTTAGAACACTTACAGCATTCCGGTGGGTCGGGTCGGGTCGTCATTATTCCAACCCTCGTTCACATCCTTGATGATATCGTCTATCCACTTTCGATCGGCAGGAGTCAGGGACATGAGCCGCTCCAGTTTAGAATCCCGGAAGTCAAGAGTATTCGTTTCAATCTATGAAAAAGTAACAACATGTTGAGAACGTCGGCAGACCTGAGGAAAAAAACCAAGCTGCGTACGTTGACGAGTATATCATAGTTACTTTGGGTATATACAATAGAATTTGTGCACCCACAAAGCCAGGAAGATGTGTCCCTGGCGATGTCGATTTGTTGTAGGGGAAGATATGGTTGAAAGAAAGCATCCTAAAGTTCAAAAGGTAAGCTTCCAAAAAGGTGGCTGGACTAAAAACACACTTTGCCGAAGACATCCAATGGTAGGCCGACAAATGCAAGCAAACTCTTGCGATCGGAAGTTCGCAGTGATGTCGGACGAGATAGTATGGGAGCTCTGGAGGCCAGTGGAGGTGAACCACAATCTTCAAGTGTTTGTAGGAGACAGGGTATAAGAGTGATCAGAGAGTATTGGTAGGTGCACAAACGCTCCACCGGGTGGCCGTAAAACATGATCTGTCGCGGATGTTGATCCTACCACAAAAGAACAAGGGAGACCACTGACCTTCTTTTGTAGAATCAAGGCTTTCAACAGGATTAGTGTCCGATGTCGGAACTTATGAACAAGTTCGCGACTGAATCTGGATGAGAAGATAGGAAGATGTAATTCCTATTCACACTCACAGACTTGTACCTTCGGAATATACCCATGATGTCAGCGAACGAGTCTTCACAACTGCGTAGATCACTAACCCATGTACAGGCTACTCTCTGTCAATTGACTACGTAAACTGATCTCAAGGTTAGTCATAAAATCTGTGAGAATCGCAGTCTCGCGAAAGTCCCTGTTGGATAGTAAGACTCTTGAAAGTTAGATGTATAATAAACCACACCGTTGGTTGAAAAATGCATTAGTGACAACACCCAGTTTGTCTCTGATAATCATCCTATGAGAATATCATCATGACAAAGTTAAGGACAGGCCGCAGACCGAACAGCCCCAAAGACCGGTTTAGCTGCCAGAATAACAACAGCTTTCTGGACCATTGAACGGGTGACATCTTCACCCTTGGAAAGCAGGTCTGATGAAGCTATTTGCCTGTTGCAACTGTGATGCGAATGAGTTAGAAGCGATGATCAATAGGAGGAATGGACACACGAAATGCCAAAAATGGTTGTAGGTTTGGGACCTGAAGGAACAAGATGAAAGTAACTGTAATCTTCACAGCTCTGTCACCTCCGTCATATAAAGACACCATGAATGATTGAGGATACATACAAGATGAGCCCCATCAGGCAAGGCTAAAAACGGTAAAATCTTTATTAGTTCTTCGTCCTCGAAAACAGATCCCTCAAAAAACTCCACACGAGGTCCTACCTTAAAATGGAATGGAAACAGTAAGCTTCAAACTTTGATAATGGCTTCAAGACACTCACAACATGATTGAAATCTACCAAAGCAACACCGAGCACCAATGGACCGTCCGGCGGCTCAACTAACATTGACTCCGGACGAGTTTTACGCCCACCAGTTCCACCCGAACTCCCGGTGGCTGCCGATGAAAGAGATTCTATATCCGTCGCCCGTCGATTATTCATATACTGATAATCAGACTCATGAGCACCCGAGATTATTTGTGAGGGTGGGGGATAGGTGTTATCCGTCACAGGGCTCGTAACGAGGTCGTGCTTCCGAGCTTCTTGCTCCTGATCGGAGAAAAAAGTAGACATAGAAGACGATGGAAGGATATCCTCGTCAAACTTAGAAGATGTCACACCAGTGGATGGTTCGCTACCTGCTTCGATGCTGGTGACCTCTGGATCCGAACCTGGACTCGAGACCTTCCGGACGGGTGCCGTCGCTGTATCCGCTGGGTGCTCTGTTTTCAGACCAGACGAGAATGACATCTTCTGAGAGAATGAACTCGTTATAGGAGTCTTAAGCTTTGGAGATGAAGAACCAAACTGTCCATCCAACTTGGGACTAGACGGACCCGAAGAGAGCGATATCGAACGCTGGCTGGCAGTTTCGTCGTCCGAGTTGGCAAAGAAATGTGAATGGTCGTCGTTGGTTTCTAAATCTGAAGATGGGAAGGAATGTAAGGCCGACATTAGCCACTGAGGTAATTGGGGATTATTAGCCTGGGTTGGCAAATCGACGTAATTACATCTGCTTACTAAGATTCTGAGAGCCGGGCCACTGGCTCCACCAGCCAACATGTATCAGGGAGAGACAAGTCTTATACCATTAATAGACATGTGCTCGTGATTATGCGCCAGTAGTTGCCACACCGCCCTTACTATTTGTCTAGGCGCTAGCTACCAAAGTACCTTACTGTAAAAATGAGTTTGTTCGCATTATTTAACAGATACCTCTGCAGTTATCTGTATCTTTCACTCAAAAAAGTCCTGAAGCTCAGAGGAGATCTACTGGTAGACATACAAATCATCTTTGAAAAGCGTCTGTCGATAGGAATGAATAAGTAAACTCTCACAGCACAAAAAAAGTGACGACACAAAGACACCATAGCAGAAAGATGATAAAAAGAAAACCAGACTCAGAATTGAACTTGAAGAATGAGACTCGAGTCCATTTTTTAATATCATCATCCCTCCCTTTTTCACCACATTTCCCACCCCTCAAATTGTGTTCTGAATCGGAAATGGCAGGGATGGATTGTATGGGGGTCTGAGTCTTCCATAGACCAACATTGGACCGATCTTTTTGGGAAGAGGGGCACCAAATTGTGTGAGAGATCATTTTTGTTGGTCAGGTCGATTTGGAAGACTCTCGCCGTTTTGGTGTCGTGACCAAGGGGGCCCCGGCATCTCCGGAGGGTGGTGGGTACGGTAGATGTAAATGAGGCTCACAAAGACGGGCTCTGAGCCCTGGCTGGCGAGGCTGGGCAGGGGTGTGTTATCTAGAAGGGGACGAACAGGGAGTATGGATGGCACCACCAATCCACAAAATCTACATTCTGTAAACAATAGATTAGCATAGAGATTGCTGCATGAGAGAAATGGGAAAGGAAAGGAAAGCACGATTTAGAGAAATAAAAGACATACTTTCATCATTTCCCCGACAAATGCGGAGGACCTCGGCACCCATGCTGAGTGAAGGAGCCACGAGACACTTGACATCATACAGAGACTTCTTATACTAGAAAGAAAGCCTGTAGACACCAACTTGAGAACCGAAGGGACGGTGCCCCCGACCATGTTTTGAACCTCATGATAATATTAGAGCCAAAGGCCAGTAAAAAAACGCTTCATGATCCAGTCAACAACCTTATATGCATTCTAGTCCTGTTAGAGGTGGAGATTTGTGAAAAGATCGCAGGTCATATGGGAAGTTTAGTTATAAATCCAAATACAATGTTTACTTACTAGGTTCCTTTTATTTTCCAGTATGTTCCACCTTAATACAAGTTGAGACTCCAGCCAAGTCCAGGCAAGTCAGCTGACTCCAATGGGGTTGAAGAAATAATGGTTTTCGAGAAAGCATCAGTCAGGATTAATTGATTTTAATAAATAAATGCTAATAAATAAATGCTATTCCTATCTTTTCTATCACCCTGCCCAGTGTCATGCCACGGGCTCTCCACTGTCTGAACCTCCATGTCTGTTGTCTGACTGGTTGATTTTTCTGCACATGTATCACTAGTTGAACCCCTTGCTTGAAAGCATCAGAGACTCTGATAGCCTATACAACTTGGTACCTGAGTTTTACGGCAAATTCTCAAAGTTGAAGCTATATATGCGCTGGGAGGAACATTTTATTTGCAATAAGTATGGCACAGCCAAAGCGTCACGTTACATGGCCCTCAAGAGAGGCGCCATCATGGTGCCCTCAGTCGGAGAATGCAACGGGCGCTGGGTCGCCACCAAGACGAGTTTCACAGATACCTTTCGGAGGATGGGGTAGAGCGTACCTCGACAACTGACTGAAAGGGTACAGCGGCATTCTGATCATAATTTTTGTTCGTGAAATGTTCTGTAAGCGCAGCCAGGGGTTGTAAGTTGGAAGACATATAAAAATCTGTCTTGAGATGAAGACAAAGGAAACTGCCACAAAGTGCTCTTCAACTTCTCAGATCATGCTGACCAGACTCACTGCTCTTCTCATAATCCTTGCTACCTTCGGAGCTTTTGTGGCTCCTTGTGCTGACGTGTGCACTGACCCGCCTCCCACTTGTTCGGAGAAACCGACGTGGTGCTGCTGCAGTATGTAATAATTTTTGGGGTTAAATCCCTGCAGAAACTAACCCGGACCGCTGCCAGCTCGAGATTAGGTTACTGTTCCCTGCAATTAACGGAGGACGCTTACTATAGCCACAGTAGGTATCCTTTGTCTTTTGTCTATGTGGATATCTGATTGAAACTGGAAGATATTTAAAACACTGAATCAAATATTTCAAAGTAATTTCGAATATTTCGTGAGGGTGATAGTGGCATAGGATTGCTGTCGAGGAAATAACTTGTAGCTGATCATCTCATCGGTCTTACGATTGTAGTTGTCTGACTGAGTCCTTTGAACCCACAATATAAACTCGCTTAAAAAAACTATGATATTTCATCCGTGTATGAAAATATTTAATTTAACTCACCTATCATCAATAAACATGTTTCCAGGAGCCACTACATGTAGGGCACATACGTATATTTACAACACTGAAATAAATATGTCTCAAAGGCAATTTCGAATATTTCATGAGGGTGATAGTGGCATAGGATTGTTGTGGAGGAAATACCTTGTTAGCTGATGATCTCATCGGTCTTACGGTTGTAGTTGTCTGATTGAGTCCTTTGGATCCACAATATAAGCTCCCTTAAAAATACTATGATTTTTCATCCGTGTATGAAAATATTTAATTAACTCACCTATCATCAATAAAGATGTTGCCAGGAGCCATCTACACGTTAGCACATACGTAAATCCCAAGCCACAAAAAAAAGAAAAAGAGAAAAAGTCACTGCAATGACTACTTTCCTCGTTAACCATGAGAAACAAAACTTCACTCCTTCCACATACACAGGCGTATCGTGACAAAATGCATCAGTACATTCAAATACAGCCTTGAGAATATAGGTCGAATCGAACGTTCCCATCGTAGATCAACAACAACCAAGGGGGCCCCGGCATCTCCAGAGGGTGGTGAGTACGGTAGATGCGAATGAGGCTCACAAAGATGGGCTCTGAGCCCTGGCTGGCGAGGCTGGGGAGGGGTGTGTTTTATAGAAGGGGACGAACGGGGAGTATGGATGGCAGCACCAATCCACAAAATCTACATTCTATAAACAATAGATTAGCATCGAGATTGCTGCATGAGAGAAATGGGAAAGGAAAGCACGATTAAGAGAAATAAAAGACATACTTTCATCATTTCCCCGACAAATGCGAGAGGACAAGATGTCGCAAAGTGACATTGGATGAGATGTTGCTGGAGTATGAGTGAAAAAATCATTTACGATAGTAGGCCTTTTTATCTTTGAGTATGACCTCGGCACCCAGGCTGAGTGAAGGAGCCATGAGACACTTGACATCATACAGAGAACTTCTTATACTAGAAAGAAAGCCTGTAGACACCAACTTGAGAACCGAAGGAACGGTGCCACCATGTTTTGAACTTCATGATATAATTTGAGCCAAAGGCCAGTAAAAAAAAAAGCTTCACGATCCAATCACTCTAGTCCTGTTAGAGGTGGAGATTTGTGAAAAGATAGCAGGTCATATGGGAAGTTTAATTATAAATCCAAACACAAGGTAACTTACTAGGTTCCTTTGATTCTCCAGTATGTTCCACCTTAATACAGTTGGCACTCCAGACAAGTCGAGGCAAGTCAGCTGACTCCAATGGGGTTGAAGAAATGAGGGTTTTCGAGAAAGCATTAGTCAGGATTAATTTGAGGTTGTAACACCCTGTCCAGTGTCATGCCACGGGTTCTCCACTGTCTGAACCTCCCTGTCTGTTGTCTGACTGGTTGATTTTTCTGCATATGCATCACTACCTGAGCCCCTTGCTTGAAAGCATCAGAGACTCTGATAGCCTATACAACTTGGTTCCTGAGTTTTACGGCAAACCCTCAAGGTTGAAGATATATACGCGCTGGGAGCAACATTTTATTTGCAATAAGTATGGCACAGCCAAAGGGTCACGTTAGATGGCCCTCCAGAGAGGCACCATCATGGTGCCCTCAGCCGGAGTAAACACCGGAGCGCTGGATCGCGACCAAGACGAATTGCACAAATAGACGAAATTCACAGATACCCTTCGGAGGATGGGGCAGCAGCAGAGCGTACCTCGACAACTGATTGAAATGGTACACCGGCATTCTAATCATAAATTTTTTCCGTGAAATGTTCTGTAACCGCAGTCAGGGGTTGTAAGTTGGAAGACATATAAAAATCTGTCTTGCGATGAAGACAAAGGAAACTGCCACAAAGTGCTCTTCAACTTCTCAGATCATGCTGACCAGACTCACTGCTCTTCTCATAATCCTTGCTACCTTCGGAGCTTTTGTGGCTCCTTGTGCCGACGTGTGCACTGACCCGCCTCCAACTTGTTCGGAGGCACCCTCGTTGTGCTGCTGCAGTATGTAATAATTTTTGGGGTTATATCCCTGCAGAAACTAACCCGGACCGCTGCCAGTTCGAGATTAAGTTACCGTTCCCTGCAATTAACGGAGGACGCTTACTATAGCCACAGTAGGTATCCTTTGTCTTTTGACTATGCGGATATCTGATTGAAACTGGAAGATATTTACAACCCTGAAATAAATATTTCAAAAGCAATTCGAATATTTCATGAGGGTGATAGTGGCATAGGATTGTTGTCGAGGAAATACCTTGTTAGCTGATCATCTCATTGGTCTTACGGTTGTAGTTGTCTGACTGAGTCCTTTGGATCCACAATATAAGCTCGCTTAAAAAAAACTATGATTTTTTATCCGTGTACGAAAATATTTAATTTAACTCACCTATCATCAATAAAGATGTTGCCTGGAGCCTTCTAAACGTTGGGCACATACGTAAATCCCAAGCGAAAAAAAAAATCAAAAAAAAGTCACTGCAATG
>QLPI01051626.1:0-11758 GCA_003314275.1 Chroogomphus rutilus
CGCGACAATCATAAACAGATTGTCTCATCGTACAAGTAGTTATGTATTTTCCATGTAAAAATATAGCTTAAAAATCTACCCATTTACTAGGCACAATTTGAAACACCGTCCTGTGTATGGACATGAAGAGTTGTCCCAGCTGAATGTCAGTTTCCTAGACGACTTGCTCTTCTATATTCAACAGTCCGTGACTGGGTTGAAGCGTCTGGAGGCGCAACGTCGTGAATGGCAAGACAAGGATAGTGCTCTAGATTGCTCGAGAACTGAGGATACCGAATGGTGATGAAATGGTTCCTTTCTCAATATCACATTCAGAGCATCCAAGGGTCTGCGTCAGAGAGTAAAAGCATATCTTTGTGTTTTATGAACCGTAGTCACCTTGTCAGTCATTTTTTCTAAGCGATATGATTCGTCGAGGAGTCTCCAGAAGTGGATGTGGTGAACTGTAAACTGTTCTCGCTGGTAACTACAAACGATTATTTCTATTTTTTATTTGAGCCTATCAAGTACAAAATACATTTGTGAAACTGTCCGTCGAACAACCTCACAATGACAGGCAGATTTTAAAGGTGACATCCGTTAAAATGGGGCATCACTGCAATTCATACATGTCTCAAGTCACCCAGAATGTAAATTTCCATCTTTCCTTCGCAGGCTCAAGTTCGTCGTTACCCCATTTAAAGTGCCACTGTCGAGGCAATTTCCATGTTTTTCTCTCTGTACAGGGTCAGAACAATGGCAAAAACTGTGCTCTCTTCGACAAACCCGCGAGTAGCATATATCCATCTCCGACGAATACACATTTCGGCGGCAGAGGTTGTTCGCTGTGCACCAAAAGGACATCTGCAACAAACCTCTGATTTTTGACCTTCTAATCACTTAATTCTTGGGAAGACAGCAGTATTTTACCGATATTTCATGTTGAGCGAGATAGTAGCATGCACGGGTCTCGACAGACGGTGGTTGATTCCTTTCATAAGCAAGTCAGAAGTACTGATGGTGGCAAGCAAATTGAAGCACCTTTTGGTTGATATAGTCACTTGAGTGATCGTGGCTTTAGTTCTTTGAGTCGGTGGAATGAACAGGAGGCTCGTTTGGTTCAAATAGAGTAAAGCCACCATGGCGGTGTAGATTGGACGCTCTCAAAAGTTGAAAAAAGTTGAAATGCAGATGTGATGACGTATTGGAGTGAATAGACCTCAATGACGATTGAACTACATATATAATACGTACTATTCTGAGCTTCCTGTGATCATATGCATACATCAGGTTCTTTACACCAAATTTTGGATACATTCTACTTCAACTTTAAAGCAAACGAGTCATTGTAGAACCTCAGAGGCATGAGAAATGCTTAAAACCAAAACATAACCAAGATAGGGTACCCGACGATGGATAACACATACCAATACATCTTTCATGAAGGTTGCAGAGTTAGAGATCGTATCGTGATTGAATATTCGCATTTTCTCAGCCTTAACAAATATGAAGCAGTGTCTCGCAGGTCATGTATCTTCAAATTGCCACTTCATCCACTTTGGACTTGTGGATGCAAAAACCCTATTACGTGGTGAGGACTCTTAACGGCATGGCAAAAAGCATTCAAGTCTCAACTCACGGGAACTACCCATTCCTTACAGCTGCACCCAACGCCAGCCCAATCGTAGTTACCAAGCTTGGCTCCGCACCTTTTGTTTGGGCATATAATCTTGCCAGCCATATTTCCAGATTCAAGGAAGGGCTCCATCCATTTCATCTGTAATAGTAGCATACAGTATCAGCAGAAACAGAGAAGGTCGGAAAATAATCACTCACAGGCTCTACAAAATAACCTGAACACTTTGCATTAGGCATCAACAGCGGTGGACTTGCACCAGTGGGGCTCATGGTACGTTGTTTTCCTCCTGTCTCTTGTTTCATTGGGGTCATCCCTAACGACCCACTAGAGCTCAGGGCAGAAATGAGGGGACTAGTTCGCAGGGCAGCAAGACTAGGGTGAATTTGTGCAGCGAGCTCTTGAGGTGTAGAGAGAAGAGGAGATGATAACTCCACTGGTGTGTCAGTAGTCGTCGAAGGCCCAGCTGCTGTAGCATTAGAAGAATATACATGACCATGACTTTCGCCATCCTCATCATCAGATTCGATAGCAGACATAGACAACTCTTTGATTGCCTTTATCTGCTGATCAACGTCTCCAGCTCCAACGTTTAATAATGATCTTCTTCCCGGTGGTTGGTCGGCACTATTGTCACTGGGTGGCTGTAGTTCTGATGGAGGAAGGAATGCAGTGGTCATGGGTGTCATTGATAGACTTCCAAACGGTTTCGCACCAAAAGATGCACGTCTTGATGTGTTGGCGTCGGATGCTGAAGAACGTCGTTCGCGCTCCGAAGTTCTAGTTTCTGTTGGTGCCGGATCGGTGGTGTTGATTGGAGTCATAGCCGCCAACCCTCTACCAAGGGATGGTCTTCGTGTGATCTCCGTGGACCGAGACATCTTTCGCGTACTTGATGGATGATCTGAGGTCGAAGAGCCTCGTCGTGACAATGCGTTAGCCTCTCCGGCAGAAGGCCGACGTGAAGCAGCCGGCGACAACGCATGGCTGGCAGCGGGGGTAGCTGGCCCAACTTGGCCATGATCAACCATATGCTCGCGAGTCGCAAGCTCTTGGCGGCACATTTTACAACGCAGCCTACGGCGAGGCTGAGGGTAGGGTGTATTAGGTGTTGAATCTGAAGGGGATCTGGGGTACTTTGCAAACATATCCATCTCGAGGGCTGAGCCGTCCCCGTCTGTGCTGTATGTCAGTTGTAGGCAGCCCCGCGAAAGTCAATTGTCATACTAAGTACTTCTTTAACCGCCCTGTCTACGTAAAACGCACGTGTCTCTTTATTCCTCCTTGTACGTTTATAATGAGCGCTGTGAAACACAGCCAGCTGACCCATGAAGCCATCGTTTGGTCTGACAGATAATGTTTAATAAAGTCCGTCCATTGGTCTCAATTTCATACTATCTCACTGGGCTGATGGCCTTGCCTTGCGGATCAGATCTAAAGCTCCCTGGACATCGAGGTTGCGGGCATACATAAGATACGCGGCGATGATAGTGGCACTGCGACCTGGAAAAGATCAATTCCTAGATACATGGCCGGTAGTTTTGCACGCACTCATCCCTGCCTGTAAGCGCATCAATAAGAGCCAACATGATTTTCAAGTCTACACACTTGACAATGGACCAAAACACCTCTTCCTTTCTTTAATTCCGAGTCAATCCATTCGATACAAGCTGGAAAATGGATGAGCGCGTCGGACTCAGCTGTATCATCCAGGAGAATTTGGTGTCGATTGAATGCCTTTAAAGACATTGTGAGCTCCCAAAATCGCTGGGCCCATGCCGAATTGTGCACCTTATGGATTGCAAACCTCCCACGTATGGCACTGAGAACACTTGTGATACCATTCTTTTGAAGTAGATCGGAATCGAGAGCAGCAGCAAGAGAGCCGATCCAAAGGTTGTCAATAACCTGATCCATGAGGTCTGAAACTTCTGGTAAACTGCTTAAGGACAGAGTTTTTATCCACTAGCACTATCAGAGCACTACGAAGCATGAGAAAGTGGAATTTGTATCTTTGAGCGTCGTGTCTCGGAGGTCTTACTCTTGGTTGGATCTGAGATGAATGGCAGTCGAAACGAACTGTTATGTAAGTATTGAATCGCCATCCTGGACTATGCATGCTCAAGATTTAGTCGGCGGTCCATTTGCCGTCGTCGAATCGGACCCAGGTGTGTCAGCTTGGTTGATAATGATAATCCAACTGCCAGAATTTACATGTCATTAGGCGTGTTTACTTCGATTATCCGTGGTCTGGGTGTGCAAGGCGTCGAGGTCGAAGAAGTGTACTCAATTGAATCGTGGGCCATAGATCATCTTAGGTATATAATACCTTCTCGCTTGCAGTCTCCAATAGTTGATAGTCATGTCAGACCCCGTGCTAAGGGACTGATTTTCTGTTTTCCTCATGAAAAAGACTTCCACCCAAAGTCAGACTTTTGCGACCCCTGTGCAGAGCACGTCTGGTTCGCTAACCAGCTCAGCGATGATGCATGTGCGACACAGGCCATCCTAAACGTACTACTCAATGCTCAGGATGTGCGACTCGGTGATAAAGTCCAGTCTTTCAAAGAGGACACAGCCGAATTTGATAGCGTCGTGAGTAAGGAGAACATCTATTCCAACTTGTTTTGAGGAATTATGGAGATGAAAGGACTAGCTATCGCAAATTCACACATGTTCCGCCAAGTCCATAATTCCGTTGCTCGGTACTTTTACTTCTATCTAATATCCTTCATGCTCATGCTCATTTGTTCCTTGGCTTGCAGCCCCAGTGATATTCAAGGTTCGATTGCCGCCATAGCTATTGACACAATGAAACCTAAGTCGCGGGCAAACAAGAAACGTAAAACTGGAGCTAAAGCCATTGAAGATTTGGACGCATATCATTTCATTGGTTATGTACCGTCGAACGGCAAAGTATGGGAGCTTGATGGACTCAAAAAGGGGCCACTAGAAGTCGGTGAGATTGGTATCACTGGGGCCCATTGGATTGATGTGGTTCGTCCCGTGCTACGAGTCAAAATGGCCAAATATGGTGGAACCGATGATGATGGGTCCGAGAACATTAGGTTCAATTTGCTAGCAGTAGTCGACGATGCATATGAAATGAAGAGCGACGATCTTGAGCTCCTGAAGCGTCGAAAATTGGCCTTGGAGCGTCGTATGGGCGAGGGTTGGGAAGCCAAGGTCTGCCTCCTAATCCCATGCCCGTTGTGAGCTCCCTCAATACCATTATTTTCGCATAGATCGACCCATCTCTCAAGTTAGAGACATTATCCACATCCACAGTTACATCAAAACCCGGTCAGACTTTCTCACCTGGGTTTGGAGCGCGTGCCATGGATGCCCAGAAATGCATATTGGACATGGATGATTCTGAATTACCAGATGAGTGGAATTCAGTGATGCGCGAGGGTATGCAAGCAAAATTGGCTGTGGAGGACGAGTTGGAAAAAGGCATGCGTGCACATGTGGGTCTTCTAGTCTCAGCTTCGGCTAGGGCCCTCATTCAACCATTTTATTTTAAGACTGAGCAAATGAAACGGACCTTTGATTATGCTCCATTCATCCGACAATATATCTCATGTCTGAAAGATGAAAGTCTGCTGAATCCACTATTGGACTTGGATGAGAACAAGACACTGAAGAATGGCAAAGCAGGTCATAAGGGCAAAGGAACGAAGTCTTAGCACTCAATTAATAATTATTGCTTGTTTGTATTACTACATAGTGTTTCTACATTGTGACACGTGTGACACTACGCGATTTATCTTGCTATGACGGTCGCGTAAGTTCAAGTTCCCCTTCCTGCCGCGTTAGAGCAACTACTTAAATCCTGCCAGAATGCAAATTGAAGATGACACTTCATCTCCTGAAGTCATGCGGCTATTTTACCAACGATTGTACCCGTTTAAATCCATCTATCAGTGGCTCAACCACGAGCACGCCACTTCAAAAATGTTCACGCATCGAGAATTCGCGTTCACGCTCCCGGGAGATATCTATCTTCGATACAATTCCTTTACATCCTCCGAAGAGCTCAAAAAGCAGGTGATCAAGCTCAACCCAAGTCGTTTCGAAATTGGCGCAGTCTATACTGCCATGGCAAGTTACCCTAGTCTATTCATGACGAATGTTCTACACTCATACATATAATAAAGCCAAGAGATAAGAAAACACTTCGTCCAGGCGTTCTTCAACCCACCATGCGAGAGCTCGTGTTTGATATTGATATGACCGACTATGACGCGATACGGACGTGTTGCTCCGGCAAAGGGATCTGTCGGCGTTGTTGGGGATTCATTGCTGCTGCGGTGGATGTACTCGACGGGGCTCTGCGGGATCAGTTTGGTTTCCAACATCTTCTTTGGATTTACTCTGGTCGACGAGGAATACATTTGTGGATTTCAGATGCACAAGCATTGGCACTCACGGATGAGCAGCGTAAGGCTATAATGGGATGGTTGGAAGTTATCCGAGGAGGGAAGGAGCAAGCGAAGAAAGTTAACGTGCGGCTTGGAAAAGCTGCCTCATTACATCCAGCTCTGAGGTAAACACATGGATGAAGGAAGAATGTAGTACTGACGCCAGTTTTAAGCGCGGCATTGGACCAATTAAAGAACTCGTTTGGCGAGCTAATACTCTCTGATCAAGACTGTTTCGCTGGTGAGGAAGGATGGCAAAATCTTCTCGAATTGATTCCGGAAAAATGTGAGCCTTAGATGTTATGTATCTTAGATAACTCATCATCTCATTTCCTGAGATTAGCTATCACAGAGTCTCTTCGGGAGGAATGGGCAGCAAACCCAGGTCGTTCTTCCAGTGACAAATGGAACGACATTAAACGTGAGATAAAACGAGAAACAAAGAATCACAGTGCAAAAAAGGTAGGCTAATGCCTTATCTTCGAGACTCCACAGTCGACGTTGGTTTTGCAGGTACATCTGCTTGCAACAATGGAAGATATTATCCTGCAGTACACGTACCCTCGGCTGGATGCTGAGGTAACAAAGCATCGGAACCATTTATTGAAGGCACCTTTTTGTGTGCATCCTGGCACCGGTGCGTGCCGAAAATAAGCAATATCTCAATCGCTAAAATCTTTCAAGGACGAGTGTGTGTACCGGTAGATCCGGCAAAGGTGCATGAATTCGATCCAGAAACTGTCCCTACAGTAGGCCAACTGTTGCGTGAACTTAACGATGCCGCAGTGGATGGTCAACAGCATCACTCTGGTACGTTGCCATTTTTGCCGGTTGGGTTTTCCCTTACGAGGGTGATGTAGACTGGGAAAGGACTTCCATAAAGCCCTATGTCGACATGCTTGATCGCCATGTAGTTGCTTTGATGGCCGAGAAAAGACAAATAAAGAAAGAGCATGGTCCGTAGTAATTTACAGTTGGGTGACCAGTCTGCTAATCTACTGCTCTAGGAAATGGTAACCTCGGATGGTGAAGTAAATACCGAAATCTAGATTGTTCGTTATTTATAACTGTGTATGAATGAAGCCTTCGTCAACTGCCCTTGTACGCCTGATATGTGGTTACAAGAAAAAGCATGGAAATCAAAGAAGCCAATACCCAGAGCCTTCTGGCTAATCCCTCCCATATTGTCCATCCCACCGCACTACAACCAATGACTGAGGCGCCAGCCACAGTAAAACACATATCTCTCACCCAGGGACGTGCCAAGAGCCGTCCCAGAGCCTCTCCGGGGACCAGGTACATGCAGACCTCACGCCAGGCAAGAGTGAGATATGCAGCGTGTAGGATATGATATATCTTCGAGCGCGGGTCACGCATCAAGCCAACAAAGGGTACTGGTTGGATAATGATGATCAACGCGACAATGAGTCCTGTCTGGAGGCTCGAGGGCAAAAACCTTTCGTTGGAGATGACGGATATACCCCATAATGGTGTGACAAGCAAAAAACCCCAGAAGATGGAGAGACATAATAGACCGACTTAGAGGGCCGTTTAGCATTTATGGGCGATTGTGTAAGGATTGAACGTACGTTTTAATAGCTTAAAGCATAGGAAGGTTGGTGCGCCTAAGCGATCGAGCTCTGCGAGCCATATGGTGTCCAGCCTGTCAGCATGTGCAAGAATGATCTTGTATGGACCGTCGCAAGCAAACGACACGGAACGAAGTCTGTGCACGAAGCTGAGCCGTCGCTGCTGCTGCTCAGGTTCTGTAGCTTGCTCTGCGGAGGGTAAGAGCTCATACGCCGCGACCATCAGGCCACGCGGCGCTTGGAACCTAGAGAAGAATTTCAGTACGGAGTCCGATAAATCATGGTGCATAGTCACTCACGGGAAAAGCTAAACGACGCTATTAGCCACAGCTGTTGTACGTCACCACTTAGCCTGACAAAACTGGCGTTGCCCGCTGAGCACAGTTAACTCCGCAGCCGACCGGCCCGCTACTGCACCACAACATTAAACCTTCGACTATAGGCAGCGTTCCAAATGAGGGACACGTTCAGAAGACAGATCTAGAAGTTTGGCTTACTACAAGACTTATAGCTGTTGATTTGACAGTGTCCATATATACCAGGGATAAATGGCCTCAATTTTTATGTCTGGTTACTTCTTGACGAACTGTTTCCCTCTCCCTGTCACCTAGAAATTTTGCTCGCGAGCAGAGGGTGTTCGCGGTCAGATAATTTTGCGAGGATCACATGGTTCCAAGCGTGTAAATTTTTTGGTTGCTGTTCGAACTTAAAGCTGATGATATATGCATTCTATGTATTACGGCCGGTTCGCAGAGTGCCCTCTCGACGACCCGCGTGATTAAGGCTTTCAGCCGTGCCTTCACATGCCGCATATACCACCATCCTTCTTTTCAGAACGAGAGTCATGAGATCACCCACGTCACAATAGCTCATGCCTGTGGAGAGTGAACGCATATAACTGCTATTTACAGCCTCACATCGCTGCTCAAGTTGTGGTCTCCACTCTCCTGTATTTTCTCAGTAGTCTTGGCTATTTCTCAGCTCAGCTTTCCCTTGCTGTTCCATTTGAAGAATACATATTCGCTCCTGCCTCTAGGAATATTTACCCGCGGTCGGTCTTCAGAGTAGATGGATCTGTCACCGACGCCGAGGGTCTGCTGCAACCCGGAGGCTCGTCCACCATATCTGGCGTCAATTCGTCTGTAACTTATGATTTTGGTCTGAATGTTGCCGGAAGAATGCGTTTCACAGTTGAGGGAGACGTCTCAGCTTCGGGGGAAATTCTGGGTCTAACATACAGTGAGAGCTCATCATGGGTTAGTTCTCTAGAAAGCGACGGTACAGGGAAGGGTATCAATGTAAGCCTCCTCCTCCGAGAAAAAACGCATTCGTCTGCCTCCCATCGTGACATCCCTTTCAGGACCTTCCTTTCGCGTTCAATATCACTGGACCGGGGAACTACACTGTGCCACAGGAATTCCTTCGAGGGGGGTTTAAGTACTTGACGCTTGTTATGGCTTCATCTGGTCCCATCAAACTAACGGAACTACGATTGAATTACACTGCGATGCCCCATTTTGAAGACATGCGAGCTTACACAGGATATTTCCATTCAGACGACGAGCTTTTGAACAGGTACGGTCGTTTCCCTTCAAGCATTTTGAAGAGCTCTGAGGTGCGTCTAGAATATGGTACGCCGGAGCGTACACGAACCAGCTATGCACAGTCTCCCCGTCCGAAGGGAACGCTCTCGTTCAGGTTGGTATTACCGTTCCTGGCCAGTGTCCTGTCCCTCCTGGAATCACTTACCTCAATGCCACAATCACGAATGGTTCTAGCACCGTTGTCGATGGTGCAAAACGTGACAGACTCGTTTGGCCCGGTGACTACGTAAGTCCAAGTCGTTGTATTCGCCACCTATACTGGGAGCTTATACTCTTTTGGATCAGGCGGTCTCATTCCCTGCTATCGCCGTTTCCACGTATGATTTAATTTCAATCACAAATGGTCTCGATTCCCTGTTTGCTGCACAAACAGCCGCAGGACAGTTACCATATGCGGGTTTCCCATATCCAACACCGCCGAGTACATTCTCCTTCACATACCACTTGTACAGTCTCATTGCTGTCTCCAATCATTTTCTGTGGTCGGGAGATGTTGAATATCTTCAAGGTAAATGGGAAGGATGGAAAAGAGCCATGACCTGGAGTCTTGGCACGATCGATGAGACCGGACTTATGAATGTGACGAGCTCGAAGGTAGTTCTGTCATGCATCATTACACTTTACGCATTTATATTTTTATAGGATTGGCTGCGGTTTTTCCTTGGCGGACATGCTATTGAGGTCAGAATTTTTTACTCGTCTTGGCGGGAGCCCTCAACGACACCTCCATCTTAGAGGATTATACGAAAAATATGACAACTATAAAAGCAGCTGCAAACGCTTTGCTATGGGATGCAAGTATGGGTATGTACAGAGACAATGACACATCAACGCTGTTTCCCCAGGACGGAAATGTATGGGCGATTAGATCAGGCCTTGTCAAGAATAATTCGCAAGCTTTATCCATCTCGCAAAACTTACGAAATCGGTGGACCTCTTTTGGCTCTGTTGCTGTAGAGGTACGTATGCCAACGTAGTTCGTCAATCTATTTAATTTATATTCTTGACTCTTCTAGGCCGCCGATGCTATCTCGCCCTTTATCACTAGCATGGAGCTTGATGCACATTTCTCCCTTAATGACTCGGCTGCGGGGCTTGAGCTCCTCAGGCGACAATGGGGCTTCATGATGGATGATCCGCGCATGACCAATTCTACATTTATAGAAGGTTATAGCGCGGATGGTACCCTGCACTATCCTCCTTACTCCAACGATGCTCGAATAAGTTACGCCCATGGTTGGGCCACCGGTCCCACATTCACACTTACAGTATGCCAGCTTTTTTTTCCCCTCTGCGTTTGGCTCCTTTGGCTGATGGTGACACAGACGTATGTCGCTGGCATAAGAATCACAGGACCAGCTGGGAAGACTTGGATGATTCGGCCACAACCAGGCAATCTTACGAGAGTCGAATCAGGACTCTCGACTATCCTGGGCAGATTTTCAGTCGCGTACAACATTAGCTTGTCTTCCTTCTCCTTGCAGTTCGAGGCCCCGGGTGGAACTTCCGGTGGTGTGATGATACCGACATTTAAAGAGAAAAATAAGGCTAATGTGATGTATACCATCGAGAGACTCGATGGTGACAAGAGGGTCAAGATATCTTCCACTTGGAGAGATGAGTGGTTTGTGGGACAGGATGGTTTGGACGGGGGTATATACCACGTCGAAGCGCAATACTCGACATAGTTGCTATTAGGAGGGAAATGTATTCTGAACCGTGAAATTTCGGATGGAAAAAATCACTTGAGAGAAATTTGAGTAAAAATGATTCCCTTTTTATCGACTTGTAGTAGTCCTATTGGAGTATATGCTGTCCGAGATTGCAACTAGATCAAAAGTCTCTCAGATCCGAAGCAACGGCGGGTCTTCTAAAAGATAGGGCGGTGGTCGATGATGAGAAGGGTATCTAAAGGCCATCGGACACGTATGAGGTTTAATTATCTGCATACCTAGAAGTATGTATCCCCTCCACATATGAGATCGATCGTCGATATTCGTCCACCACACTGCAATTCTAACAAATGATTCGCAATGAACAAACTGTTGAAAACTATATTTTTCTTCAATTACACAATCATAAAATTCTGTGATTGTGATACCTTCATGTTCAAGAAAACCAGCCACTACTACTTACTATTGGCACCCCAGCCTCTCACATAGTCAGTCGCGGGTTCCTGTTCTTCTGTCTGACCTGACCTGCGGTCCTGCCTTTCTACTCAGGGAATGTGTGATGTCTGAAACAATCAGTGAGTCTCAGATTGGCCTTTGGGAGTCGACATATGGCACCAAAAGCAGTTCAGGACTTCGCGATCTCCGAGCGATCGAGCGCGAATGCGAGTAGAAGACTCAGAAACGCTAGCCACATGTGGAGGTTTCTGCGGATCGCCCATACCAGATTAGTCGTGACAACCTTGTAAATATTAGAATATACAAAGGACAGCAGAGTTTCCGGGGCTTGAAGATTGAACCGTCACAGACAAGGGACCATAACTGTGACGTCATGCAGATGAACTGATAAATTACA
>QLPI01051631.1:0-10775 GCA_003314275.1 Chroogomphus rutilus
GATTTCCATCTGGACATTCACAGTCCATCAACTTTTACATCATATCACTAGATTCCTGTCACAACCACAATACCGTACTCTGACCTTCTGACCTACTGACCGACCGACACTTACCCATATCATCCCTCATGGTGTACGTTTTTGGCTTGGTACATTCAGTTCATTATCTGGTTCATTATCCTTACCCCACCCTCCTATTCTGTATTATTCTTACACTCCCTGTCCTTCCCCTTACCCCTTACCCTCGGGACATTCACTATTCATTGCCACTTACTCGTGGCCCTATTGTTTTATATCTCGGCCACCCCTTATTGTTCTATTCTTTCCTACAATCTCACTCGCTTATTATTGGTCATATCTCATTATCTTACTTTCATATTGTTCTATTCTAGATCGCTGTGGACAATACCTCCACATGGTCTTCATACCTTATTCTTTTCTCCATGTCTTATGCCACCCTTATTCCACATTCCACCTCTCTGCCTATATAAGTAGCAGATGCATGTACATAGTTCCTCAGTCTGAGTATCAACTAGGTTTATGCCTCCCTACTCTCCTCCTTCTGTTCAGAAGTCCTTATAGAGATTATAGCAACTTTGTACAGTAGTTCAGAGAAGTTGTTGGACAACCTAATTTATTATCTCCTCAGTATAGTCAACCACTGAGAATATATTCAAAGAATATACCTAATTTATTATCTTACAGATGAAAAGAGAGAAAGTCAGTCGAAATATTATCTGTACTACAGTATTTTACTCACCTCCTCAGTGTAGTCAACCACTGAGGAGGAAAGCATACGCAGGTGATGTTTCACCCACATGTATCCTACAACCGGCTCCTGACCCTATCGAAGGTTTGAGCCAGGCTGCCGGTCCCTATCCAGGGAGCCGGCCATGCACATCGTGCGGTACATGTGTAAGCGTGTGTGAGTACATAGAAAACAAAGAATAACTCCCTCAATGTTGAGGGTAAAAATACAAAATAATAACGAAAATTTTCAGAATGAAAAGGCGCACAGAATGGCACAGAAATCAATATATAAATACAATATATTGAGATTTGTCTCTCAGGGGTGAGATGCAAGTTTGCACCCTACAGTCCTTACTTGGGCCGACACCCTCGGCATCCTCTCAAGTATCTTTTCTGTTATAAGTTGATGGCATGCACAGGAGGCAGGGCACAATGCACGAGTAGGGAAATGCACGGGTTAGGCCAACCTGCACGGGTCACCGGGTCGGGTGTCCTTGGGTGTGGGTGCGGGTCAAGCCGCGAGCACCCGTGACCCGGGCCCAACCCGGGGCGTCAATTCCGACACGAACACGACGAACGCGCCGTACGCGCACACGACACCACTAACGGGACGTACACAACGTACGCGCACGCGCCGCCACGTACGCGACGTATGTGCACGCGGTGTACACAATGCCGTACGTGCACGCGCCGCCATGTACGCGACGTACGCAACGCGCACGCGACGTATGCAACGCCGTACGCGCATGCGCCGCCACGTACGTGACGTACACAACGCGCACGCGACGTACGCAACGCCGTACGCGCACGCGTCGCCACATACGCGACGTATGCTCACGCGCCGTGACGAATGCGACGTGCGCACGTGCCGTGACGAACGCGACGTACGCAACGCCCGTATGCGCACGTGCCACCACATACGCGACGTATGCGCACGCGCCACAACGAACGCGACGTACGCAACCACCGTACGTGCCGCCACGTACGCGACGAACGCGACGTACGTAACGCCCGTACGCGACGTATTGCGTGCGGGTGCGGCACGCACCCGAGACCCGTCGACCCGTGGGAAAAAACCCATGGGTTGACGGGTCCGGGTTTCCCATGGGTCGGGTCCGGGTCACCCACATTTGACCCGTGGGTGACCCGTGCCATTCCCTATGCACGAGTACGTTGAAGCCAAGCCACCCTGACTGGCCTGCAGGACTTGGCTGGTTCCGACCGTACCATCGGTAGTACCAAGGCCTGACAGTATACTCAGTCTCCCACTACTTCCTGTGCCTCTTACCGCTTAACGACTATGCCCCCACAATTCAGATCTACCATCTGCGAGGCGACTGGCACCTCAGACATCAAAACTGAGAAATCAGTAAAGGTAACCGAGTCAAAAGAACTAATTAGCAACTCTCTGGCTCCCCAGTACACCGGGAGTTATGTCAACTCGGAAGGTGCTAGTACTGAGGTTAAGCTTAATGCTTCTGCCCTTCTTAATCCTAATTCTTTGGTAATCCCTCTATCTTCTGTTTTGATACCGAGTTCCTTGGCAAACCCTCTTAAATGTCTGATCGATTCAGGCTCTACTCACTGCTTCATAGAATCCTCCTATGTTCGGGAACATAAGATCCCCACCACCTCCGTGGATTCAATTCCCCTTAAACTATTTGATGGCACTACTAACACGGTCATTACCGAATCTGTAGAACTACCGATCAAATTTCCATCAGGACAACTACAGTCCATCCACATGTACGTCACATCACTAGATTCGTCTGTATCGGTAGTACTCGGTCATAACTGGCTCACCCGCTACAATCCATTGATTGATTGGGTATTGGGCAGTATTACATTCCAAAAAACCGCTAATGACCCTAGGTGCATCCTGAAGCCTTCGGTTCAGCCAGCACCTGCTGCTGCTCCACAGCCTCAACCAGGATCCTCTCCGAAATTAGAAGCTCTGCAGATAGCCCTAGTCAATGCAGCCGCCTTTGCGTGAGCCTGTAAACTAGAAGGTTCACAAGTTTTCCATTTGGACCTTTCGGCCATCGACACCACTTCAGCACCATCGGCCAAGGTCTCATCCGTTCCATCTGTTCCCCCCAATCCGGTTGACCTGGAGAACGTCCCAAAAGAGTATCACAAATTCGCTGATGATTTCAGCAAAACAAAAGCTGACACTCTAGGACCCCACCGACCCTATGATCTTAAGATCACCCTGGAAGATGGCACCAAGATGCCTCATCACCCCTATACTTGTTATCGCAATCAGAACTAGAAACCCTGCGCAAATTCCTTGATGAACACCTGAACATGGGGTTCATCAGGGCGTCCCATTCCCCACACGGAGTGCCAATCCTATTTGTCCGAAAGAAAGATGGCTCCCTTCGGCTATGCATGGATTTTTGAGCACTAAATAAAGTGACCAAGAAGGACTGGTACCCTCTCCCTCTAATCACTGACCTACTAGATGTCCCCTGAAAAGCTCGAATTTATACAAAAATCAACCTTCGGCACACGTACTATCTAACCCAAATTGCCGAGGGAGAAGAATGGAAGACTGCCTTCAAGACCCGGTACGGGTCCTACAAATGGCTAGTTATGCCATTCGGCCTCTCCAACACCCCTGCGGCCTTTCAGAGGTTCATGAATGATATTCTCAGTGACCTGATAGATCATTGTGCTGTCGCCTACATAGACGACATACTAATTTATTCAGACTCACTCGAGGAACATCGAGAACATATCCGAGAGGTGCTCTACCGACTCAGAAAAAACGGCTTATTCGCCAAAGCCAGCAAATGCAAATGGCACAAAGACACGGTCGAATTTCTCGGCTACATCCTATGTACCAACAGCCTCACCATGTCTGATGACAAGGTCAAAACCATCCGTGAATGGCCCGAACCAAGGAAAGTCAAGGACATCCAATCCTTCCTAGGTTTTGCCAATTTCTACCATTGCTTCATTTTTAACTATTCAGACATAACCATTCCCTTACTCGGCTGACACGTAAAGGCACACCATGGGCTTGGACCGAGGACTGTCAAAAGTCTTTCGACCTGCTCAAAATGGCCTTTACCTTGGCACCCATCCTACATCACTGGGAACCCAACCTACCCCTGGTCATGGAAACCGATGCTTCAGACTATGCCCTTGCGGCAATTCTTTCCGTTATCAATTCCGAAGGTGAGATTCATCCCATCGCTTTTCATTCCCACACATTTACCACTCCCAAGCTAAACTATGATGTTCATGACAAGGAACTTTTAGCAGTCTTTGAGGTGTTCAAGCAATGGTGGCACTACCTGGAAGGCTCTGCCAACCCTGTAGATGTCGTCACCAACCACAAAAACCTTGAATATTTTTCCACCACTAAAATCCTGACACGGAGACAGGCGCGATGGTCCGAATACCTCTGCCAATTCAATATCACTATCCATTTCCATCCCAGCAAACTTGGTACAAAACCCGACACTTTAACTAGACGATGGGATGTCTACCCTAAAGAGGGGGGTAACAACTACGGCACCATCAACCCCCAAAACCTCCGACCAATTTTTACAACTACTCAATTAGTGGAATCCCTTTGAGCAATGCAACTCATCATTCCAACCCTACGAGCAAGCATCATCATGGACTCAGAAAAACTCCATTCTGACATACATTCAGCCCTCCCGACCGACCCAATGGCAATGCCCCATCTCGGCACTCCCGAAATACCAAACCCAAGATGGACGCAAACCCCAGATAGTTTCCTTTGGTTAGACAACTGGATCTATGTCCCCGACACCAACAACCTCAGACTACACATTCTACAATACAAGCATGACCATGTCCTCTTGGGACATTTCAGTCAAAACAAAACACTAGCCCTGGTCCACCGTGAATACATCTGGCCAGGCTTACGTACCTCGGTCATCGACTTCTGCAAATCCTGCACCACATGTATGTGCTCGAAATAGCAGCATCACAAGCCCTATGGCTTCCTAAAATAACTTCCCATTCCCAAACGCCTGTGGAACTCCATATCCATGGATTTTATTGAGCAACTTCCCCAGTCCTCAGGTTTCACGTCGATACTAGTGATAGTTTGCAGACTCACCAAACAGAGTATCTTCATTCCTACAGTCGATACAATCACTTCTGCCAAATTGGCTAAACTGTTTGTACTTCACGTCTTCTCCAAGCACGGTGTACCGAGTCATGTAACATCTGACCGCGTAAGCAAGTTTGTCTCCCACTTCTTCAGATCACTCGGAAAAGCTCTCAACATGCACCTACACTTCACCTCAGGCTACCACCTGGAAGCTGACAGCCAAACCAAATGAGTAAACCAGACCCTGGAACAGTACCTCCGAGTCTACTGCAACTACCAACAGGACAATTGGTCCGAACTGCTGCCACTAGCTGAATTCACCTACAATAACGCTCCAAATGCCACCACGGGCATCTCTCCCTTCTTTGCCAATAAGGGACATCACCCAAACCTCACCGTACACCCCGAACGTGATCTTGCCTCCTCTCAAGCATGCGAGTTTGCTGTAGATCTAGACCAACTCCATGGAGCTCTGAAAAAACAAATCAGCCACGCTCAATCACGATATCAAGTCTTGGCAGACTCCCGTAGACTCGCCGCTCCCGAGTTTCTGGTCAGGACTTTGGTAATTGTCAAAGCCCAGTTCCGTACCACTTGATCCTCCAAGAAACTGGCGGAGAATTATCTCAGCCCCTTCAAAGTAATAGCTCGAGTCGGCACCCATTCCTATACCCTCCATCTACCCAACTCTATATGGGAAGTATACCTGGTCTTTCATGTTTCGATGCTCAAACCTTCTACCCCCAATACCATACCCGATCGAGTTCAGCCTCTGCCTCCCCCTGTCGAAATCGATGGAGAAATAGAGTACAAAATCGCCGAAATCCTTGACTCAAAAACTGACCGAAGACGCAGGCCTTTCCCCCTGCTCTACCTTGTCCGTTGGACAGGTTATGAAGGCACTAAAGATGAAACATCTTGGTTGGTAGCAACCAAACTCGGTAACGCTCCTGAGATTGTAGCAGAATTCCACCTTGCCTATCCCGATAAACCAGGCCCGTGGTTTCTGGAACCTGACTAAGGGCTCCTATATGCCTCCTCTCCCCCACTATTTTCCTTTTTCTTACATCCGTTTCTCATTTAGTCTTTACCAAAACATGCTCTCTTCTTCTTTTCTTTCTCATTTTCCT
Organism: Chroogomphus rutilus; assembly: GCA_003314275.1. NCBI lineage: Eukaryota > Fungi > Basidiomycota > Agaricomycetes > Boletales > Gomphidiaceae > Chroogomphus > Chroogomphus rutilus. The sequence goes on from QLPI01051631.1 coordinate 5,974, forward strand.
TCCTTTCCTCCATCCTACTCCATCCTCACCTGAACCTTCTTGAACCTGGGTTGGTTTATCTTTCCGGCCATCCCACCCGTTGACCCTGCGCAAAACTACTCATGCAGGGTCACCAACCTACGCCAAGATCGGCTAACCTGACGCACCGATTCCTGACAAAAAGGCCCTTCCATTCTAACAGGCTATCATGAGCACGATAAAAACACCATCCAGCCTAGGGGGCCCCCACCACCCACCCCTATTCACGGCCCCCTCCGTTCTACAAGACAGTTGTCTGCTCCAACCCTCACCTGTACTCGCGGACCTCATACTGCCCATCGACTTCAGGGGTTCAGCCGCTAGAGGGGGGATACTGTCACAACCACAATACTGTGCTCTGACCTACTCGGCAGTACTGACCGACCGACACTTACCCATATCATCCCTCATGGTGCACGTTTTTGGCTTGGTACATTTGGTTCATCATCTGGTTCATTATCCTTACCCCACCCTCCTATTCTGTATTATTCTTACACTCCCTGTCCTTCCCCTTACCCACTTACCCTTGGGACATTCACTATTTGTTGCCACTTACTCGCGGCCCTATTATTTTATATCTTGGCCACCCCTTATTGTTCTATTCTTTCCTACAATCTCACTCGCTTATTATCGGTCATATCTCATTATCTTACTTTCATATTGTTCTATTCTAGATCGCTGTGGACAATACCTCCACATGGTCTTCATACCTGATTCTTTTCTCCATGCCTTATGCCACCCTTATTCCACATTCCGCCTCTCCGCCTATATAAGTAGCAGATGCATGTACATAGTTCCTCAGTCTGAGTATCAACTAGGTTTATGCCTCCCTACTCTCTTCCTTCTGTTAAGAAGTCCTTACTCGGGCTGACACCCTCGGCATCCTCTCGAGTATCTTTTCTGTTATAAGTTGGTAGCATGTACAGGAGGCAGGGCGCAACGCATGAGTACGTTGAAGCCAAGCCACCCCAACTGGCCTGCAGGACTTGGCCGGTTCTGACCGCACCATTGGTAGTACTGAGGCCTGACAATTCCTCCATTTTGGTGGTCCTCGGTCATAACTGGCTCACCCAATACAATCTGTTGATTGACTGGGTAATGGAGAGTATTATGTTCTAAACTACCTCTAACAAGCCTAGCAGCATCCTGAAGGCTTTGGCCCAGTTTCTTAAATACTGTGGTGGGGAATATAAACTGGTAGATGGACTAGTTACTATGGTACAAACTTTCGTAGCTATGGAGTGTATAGCTAATATTCTACGTGAATATATGCTGTTACGCTGGCAACACACAATAGGTCGATCAGATGTAAGCGCTGGTCCGAGGAGCTGGCGGGCGATATGAGTGAAGGTTGTGTAGGTCATTGTGGATGATCCACAGTAATAAAATGGTTCAATAACGGCGTGAGCATGATATAGAGCACCTATTTAGTTATCCCCGCTGGGTCCGCAGCCTTGAATGATGACGATGGAGGTTTTGACCCAATGTGGCTTGATGTCATGTGAGTGCGTTGAGTAGATATCAAGTGTAAGTGTAAGGGGATTTTCGGTATGAGAGACTAGTGATATTCATTGTAGTTACTCTGTCTTTATACAAGTAAATCCCCTGACTATAATATGATCCATAACTAATGGATTCTGTGGAGCATATGCAGGGTCGGCCCATTGTGGGCTACCCAGATGAGATCTTTATAGAGAACAACACCTGTCAGTGGTGCCCATTGAATACAATTGCTTCTCCCTTTGTTCCCTTCTTGTTTGCAATAATTGTTGCCTCTCTGAGTCGTGTCCCGTGTCTCATTCTCCTGTTTCTCAATCATCTATCCTCGGTGACTACATATATGCATCCCGGTTCCCTCAATTCTTGTTCCTTTACACGTGAGTCCTTTCTCCTATATCCCCTGTATGTCCTCCTATCTGTTTCCCTTCTTCCCCTTCTGTATCTTATACAAAATATGCTCTTCTGGCCCCTACATCTCCTGATCATCTGGGCACTTAGCATCTAAGTTGCCGCCGCTTTGTGTCTCTCGCACGGTAACTACTAGTAAGTCCATATGCTATACTATTTTCCACTGCATGCTCACTAATACTTGTTCTTTACCCTATTTTACACTATTTCTCTTTGTTATACAACTGAATATACACCTAAAGGTGTATTTTGTCCTTATTCTTTTATCCCTTGCTCCCCTCTCCCCATTCCTTCCACCGTTCATCACAACATACCCCTTCAAACTTGTACGACTCCTAAAATGCTTAGGAGATTGCAAGTAGGGAGCGCCTTGGTCAGGATATCGGCTGGGTTCTGTAACGTAGGGATGTAATGTAACTTGATATTTCCTATGTTGATCTGTTCATGGGTGTAATGATAATGAGTGTCAACGTGCTTTGTGTGGGACGTATTAACATCGTCTCTGGCAAATGAGATAAAAGACTGATTGTCGGTAAAGAGGGGGATTGGTTTGAAGAGCTGTTGGAAATCTTTTCCAAGCTTAATGAGCTATATGCCTTCAGTGGATGTGACGGAGCCTGCGATGAGTTCTGACTCCATGCTGGAGCATGTAACAAGTCCTTGTTTTTTCGATGCCCAAGATATGGGTGAGCCGTTGAATGTGTAGACCCACCTGGAGGTGGATTTTTGATCGTTCACATCTCCTGCAAAGTCAGCATCTGTATAACCAATCAAATCATGTGCGTATCCCTCCATACCTTCTCTTTCGGTGCTGTACAAGATCCCGTGGTCTCTTGTAGTGAGCAGATACCTCAACACTCGAGTAGCGGCTTCCCAGTGGATGACCGATGGGTTGGACATAAATTGTGCACACTTGTTAGTGGCATATGAGATGTCGGGTCATGTGGATATGGAGCAGTAGTTAAGACTGCCTATGAGTGATGTGTAGTTTAAGTCCATCGATGACGTGTTAGACTTGGGGCTGGATCGAAGGTTGCTGAGATGATCCATTGGTGAGTTGACTGGTCTTCCGGCAATGATTTTGAAGCATTTGGCAATAGTGTCGATAAACAATGGTTGGGAAATATGAATTGTCCCCAAATGTCTGTCGCGCATGATTTTAATGCCAAGCAGTCTGACTGGCTCACCAAGATCTTGTATCTCAAAGCTCCCCTTGATATCATCCACCATTTGCACCATCGAAGTCTTTGAGCTTGATGTGAGTAAGCCGTCGTCGATGTACCATCCCGTGATTTCCATTGAATTGTCTGCGCTGAATCATGTGAACACGGTGGGATTGGCCTGCCTGACTAGAATCCCACTCCCTCAAGTTCCCTTCTCAACATCTGATGTCACACTCTCCCCGACTGCTTCAGTCTTATTTAGTTTACACACCATATGTTCATTCCCCTCCTCGATAAAGCCTTCAGGCTGATGCATATATATGTCCTCCTTGAGTAGTCCGTTGGGGTAGGCACCTTTGACGTCCACATGTCTGAGTTCAAGATTATGCTTGGATGCTAGTGCAAGGATGAGTCGTATGGATGTGAACCTGATGGTTGGTGAATATGTCTCGTTGAAATCGAGTCCCTGTATCTGTGAGAACCCCTGTGCAACTAGACGGGACTTCAACTTATCGACATGTCCCAGATTGTCCCTCTTCACCCTAAACGTCCACCGACTCCCTACTATGTTGACGTCCAGCGGCCTCTCGACTAGTGTCCAGGTGTTATACCCCTTCAGGGTTTCAAACTCGTCCTGGCATGAAGCACGCCATTGATTGGCATCGGGTAGGTGCATCGCCTCTTTGTAGTTAGCTGGCTCATCAGCAGCTAACATGACGAAGGCGGAGTCCATTGTCATCGAATTGGACAGGCCATATGCTAGGCTGTTGATGTCAGCAATCAATGCTGCATGTCTGGGTGTGTGCCTCTTTCCTCTCCCATATAAAATGTTCGATGGGTCAAGCCAGGGTCCCTTCTCAAAATCTTTGGGTACGTGTTGCTGCCTATCATCGATTTGGTCTGGTACGGCCTCGATCACATCTTCAACTTCTGCTTCCTCCAGCCATTCATCATCCTCCACTCCTTGCGTGATATCTCTACTAGGTTGTCCATCGGCAGCCAGATTAGGGACGTCCGGCCAGTTGAAATCTGGTGCTGGAGTGGACATGGGTGAGACTGTGATGAGATTGTTGACCCTTAGTTCTGGCTGATCGTCATCATTGTCCACATGTATGGTAATGCACTCTATGTGTTTAGCTTCATCAAATACAACATCCCTGACCTTAATCACTTTGTGCGTTCGAGGGACATAAACTTTGTAGGCCTTCGAATCATCGTAGTATCCTACAAATATTCCCTCGATTGACTTGAAGTCGCCCTTCCTTCGTCTGTCTTTAGGTATGAGCGCCCAACACTTGCAGCCAAATGTCCTGAACCAGTCGATTCTGGGTTGAGTTCCCCAGAAGGCCTGATATGGTGACATGCTGATTCATCCATGCAGTATGTGGGTCCTGACAAAATTCACCGTGTGAATAGTGGCAACCCAAAATCTCTTTGACAGCCCCAACTCGTGCTGTAACATGAGTGCTCCCTCCTGTAGGGTCCTGTTATATCTCTCTGCTATCCCGTTATGTTTGGGAGTGTACGGGGGAGTCATCTCATGTATGATACCATTGTCAATACAAAGCTTTTGGAACTGATGACCGATGTACTCCCCTCCGTTATCTGTCCTGATCTTTTTGATGTTTATTTTCTTTTCGAAGTAGCCACACGATATATGCGGTGAAAGATGTAGTAACTGTTGTACATTCTTTATCTTTGAGAAAGTCGATT
>QLPI01051635.1:0-10723 GCA_003314275.1 Chroogomphus rutilus
GTTGAATGACTCCACACCTGGTAACTATGTTTTGCCATGATTCACGCAAGATCTAGAACTTCTACGGGAGCTGTAACGTGAAAATGAAAGCAGCTAGAGACAACCTGATGATCCACGACTTACGATTTCCCAAATCATCACCAGGCGCTCATGATAAGTCGAACGGACCTCGACAAAATTGGACAGTAAAGTTGGTGCTAGAGTTCTTCCCCTTGATAAGTTTCTGGACAGTGCTTAACTTGAGGACTTGACGCTAGAAGTAGTTCGATTAAACAAATTATAAATGCAGTTAGTGAATATCTTTCAGCGTCGAGGGATAAGATGAAACACAAGGATAAGTGATAAGGGATAAGCTGTAAAGGAAACACAACACCTTTGAATAGCATAGCATGACGGGGATCGCGGCAGAGCAGCAGTTAGGGCTTACAGGAACGGAAACTGATTAGGTCCGTCCATGGGGAGGACTCACGTCAACCATCAGGCTCGAGCATCGTCCGCTGATGTGCGTTGGGCTGATAATTTGAAATTTATGCACTAAACATATACCAGCTGGGTGAAGATTCCAAAGCCAAGTCATAACTTCCAAGTATGTAGCAAGTGGTAGGCACGCTTTGGTTCCGAAGATTTTTTTTACTTCTGTCCCAGAATCGTCATTTTCATTCCGAAAAGCGCCTGCTCTTTCAAAGATCATCACATGGGTAGCGAGAAAGAAAGGAAAAAAAAACAAGGACGAGAGCTTGATCGGCGCTCCTGCTTACTTGAGACAGGGGTACAAGTTAACAAGTTCCCCTTCTTTCGCAAAGGAAACAGCTTGTCATCCAAACATCGACGAATTACGAACGTTCCAGATTGTGCATAGAAGGCTGTCCGGAAGCCACAGAGAGCCTTGATGTTTCAACACGTCGTTCATTCCATGCTTGACAAGCCGAGCACGGGAGATATTATCTTAACGTATGTTAACTGTTGTTTAACTTGAACAGGGGTACTCACATAACCCCTGGTGTGCTGTGCTGCATGGCTCACGCAGAGTCTGGATCATCAACGAAAGCTGTAACATGTAAATGAAATCGGCCAAAAGTGGCCGATGATCAAAGACTTGAGATAATTAGCATCAGCGACTATTTCCAATACGTAGGATTCTGAAAAGATGCAGCTCAACGGTTGAGTTGGCACACTAATATTTTACCCACCGTTGCCGTACTGATTATCTCCATGGAATTCCGCAAGGTCTGGCTGGAGACCTCCAACAGACAATGTAACGTGTACATGAAGGTCGCTAGAAACGGCCTGATGATCAATGACTTACCGTAATCAGATGGCTGCAACGAACTTCTCTGGAAATCTTTCGCTTTCGTCCATGATAATTCGAATGAATGAGGACCGGTGGTATAGACTGCTTGCATACCGCGATGCATAGGCCGGTTGACGCTGGACATTCAAGTTTGAGCCCGTGTTCCGCCCCTTGGTAGGCCTCTGACCCGTGCTAAACATGCATAGCTTGAGGACACACGGCGCTGGAGGTAGTTACAAGTCAGCGAGTCGTCTTGTCGAACATATTTCAGCATCAAGGGTTAGGATGAAACTTAATGACAACGTACTAGTTCACATGACATCCTTGGGTAGCAAAGTCTGTATTCGGAGAATCAATGCAGAACAGCAGCTAGAATTTCCTGTCATGGATGCTGATTGAGTTCATCACCAAAACGGATCGTACGGCTGGCAAAACTCACGTCGACCAACAAGCAATGGGCTTTGGGCGCGTCTGTTCTTTTCGACCCTGGTGCATAGGATCTACGCCCGCTGGAGGTGAGCCACAACTACATAACATGTTAGTACCTCCAGAGTCGAGGTATAACTTGTAACTCTGTGTAAGTACTTGTCAAGCTGTACACGTGTTTATGTTCCACGATTTATAATTATTCCCGTCTTCGAATCACTATTTGCATAAAAAGCTTTTCTTCCAAGTATGCCCTTCTTCTATTCCACGCCCTCCAACTCCCAACCTCCAACCTTCATCGCAAACCTTGAGCTCCTTGTTTTCGATTAAAAATATCCTTTGGTCACACCAGCTAAAGGAAATCCAAGAAACTGAGAACCCTCAACCCAGAACGAAGATTTGCCTCAAGTCCTCAGCACTAGTCACAAAAAAGGTTAATCATTCTCAACACAAGGTTATCCACGTCCATTAAGAATGGAGGGGGCATGTGGGATAGGGTATGATGCCGCGTGGCTTTACCGCAACATGTCGTGTTATTTTAGGCTGAAGCATAACTATCGTGTTGGATGTATTGAGTATGCAGTGGACGTAGCTTTGGATGTGCTTCTTCGCGCTGCCGTTACTGTGCCGTCATGGATACCAGCATTGGGACTATAATTCATGACCCGAGGAGGATGGCTCGAGTGGACCGGGGTCGTGTTCCTACGTTGTAGTCTGTTTGGTGCTTGGACCTCGTCGGCGAGCTCAAATTCTTAGACACCGGGGGTGTTTGATTCCCACGATTGCCCAGTGCACGAACCATAACCTCGTTGCATCTGTGTCAAGCATTGCACAGAAGCCATCTTAGAAAATTAATGTTGGGTTTAACACTTATAATACCCAGCAACGTAGCTTAGTCCGGAAAGATCCTCCGCTTATATGACAGCAAGGTCTTATATTTGAGCCTTATTGACCCTGCGAGCAGGGTAGAGAGGATATGGTAGTAACACGAGGTCAAACAAGTGCACCCGGTTCAATGTATTAATGTAAAAAAAATCTGATGGATGTCATGAGAACTCATGCCAACTGCAGCGAGAAGCAAATACTTACATTCGAACAATGGGGTGCTCGTAACTGGGGTGCGTAACGCGTTTGTGAGAACTTGAAAACTCTTAGGCTTGTCATGGGAGTTGGAAAAGTGAAACTTAACAAACCCAACGACAAGAAAATGTAATCAAAAACCTTAAAAGCCAATCAATCTCCAAGTAGAACACAGAATAAGACACCGAACTTAAATTATAACAAGCACATGGATGTATCAAGAAAGTCACGCAGTGAGGGAGAACGCCGTGAGTTGGTCTTGAGGGCGGAAACGTGTCATCCTAACCGTGTAAGCACGGGGGGGCGATGTGGGGAGTTGTGGTGCTAGTTGCGGAATTGCGGAATTGCTGAGTCTGGCTGAGTTTGTAGAACTGGTGTGCCGAGAGGCGGGTAGTGATTATTACCTATAACCTCTACCTCCTTTCATTCGTTCCTGCCTGCCCTCTCCGTCGCACTTGTGAATACTCCGGAGTCTGGACGGTGTCTTACAAACTCTTACAAATTTTCACCTGGTGCAAGCCAAGTAAAACAGGCACGAAACATCAATCAAGATACAACTTGACGGTACACTCACTTACTATGACCTGCTATGTCATCGCCCACATAGCTTAAGCCCAAGTCATGCATTGTTACTTCATTTGCAATTACATTGTCCTCTCTGGATTTCATCAGGGAGTGGTGATTAAAATAATGGCATTCAATGACCTGAAAGTGATGATGAGCTGCCCACGCTCTGGGGTAAATCGTGCAACAAAACAACGACACAACCGATAGGGTCGGAGTGCATCGAATCGACTCACCGTCATGTACCGTTCAAACTAAAGGGCCGCGTACCCACAAGCTGCGCGATCAGATGCATGCCAATGGACTGGAGGCAATTTCTCTATGAAAGCCAAACTATTGAGTGCTGACTGAAAGGTCTGAAATGCAATTAAAGATAGCCGTAGTTGATCATGGTCCGTGATGAAACGCAAGGGGGCGGGGTAATTGAATACATTATGTAAATACAAAGGGCTCTTCTCCTGGAGGTGTTGACAGGGAGTGTGAACCTATCTGGCAGCTTACCACGGGCGGTCCCACCTATGATACAGATAGACTTATGTTTTATTAGCTTACTGCGCGGGTTAAACTTTTTGTTAAGGCTACTTATCAGTTATCGTCGTAATACAACCGGTTGCTCTCCATGTGAGATCCTTACTTTGGAGATTCATGACTCGAAGATTCCGATCGGGGAGACCTAGGGAAACTAATGCTTTACCCTACTACTGCCGTAATACTTTAAGCAAGCAATGACTTTACAGCAAAACATTGTCCCAACAAGTCACGTCACAGCTCCCTCCACAAAATCGGACATTGTACTAAACTCATACTATAAGGGGGTATCAATTACGTGACGGTGCCATGGATCTTCCACCCCCCACCCCCACAATCTTTGACTGGTGTCGTGGACCTGGAGTGCTTTGGGGTTCTATTATTCTTTTTTAAGGTGACATAGTTAATTCCGATCAATCGATGTAACGAAGAGAAGCTTCCATTCAACGCAGAGTTATATATAGTCAACTCTACTCAAACTCACGACTGAAATTACTAAGATAAGAAGACATGGCATTGGACACAGAGCGAAGAGTTGTCTGAGGCCGTGAGCGCCGGCCCGGTCTGGTAGAATGCATTCCCGCCAGCGTGCAGCGCGTGATACCCGTGATAGAACGCGGGGCTAGAATTTGTGAAAGAGCGAGTTACTGTCAACAACATGTTCCAGTTCGAACTGGTCACAAAACCTCCAAGATCTCAATTTATCTCTTCAGCCCACCGTTCTGAAGTCGAACCTGAGAGCCGCATTTGTCAAGTCTCACGAGGAACCCCATGACTGCGGGAGGCGTGGAGGGCTGTGCTCACCAGCAAATCTTGCAAATTACATTGAGTGTCGTGGATCTGTACCATATCATTATTAACTACATGTCATTCTTGACTAGTAAACCCACGAGCGAACGTAGTATTGTCATTTTATGGAAATTATAACATTTTCTCACAATGCTCCTTAATACACAACCGAAAACTCAATTGAAATCTAAGGTATATTTTAGTTTGCATGGGGTTTCATGCAACCACTTTATGGAATATCCTCGGGGCGCTCCCCATGGGGAAATTTTGCTGTGCATCCAGCGCATGGAGCTCACAGGAGCACATCAGTCCCGAAATACTAATATCACCCCCCTTTATTACCAATAATATCTAAAGGCCTGAGCGGTGTGATCGGGATAAACCAGGGAGCTGTAAATCTCGACCAAAAAGCAAAAAAAAAAACTGCCAACTCATTCTTTTGCGCGAAACGAGGAGCAGATCTTAAGGCTTGAAGTTTTTTAGTAGAAGAGCTTGCTCCTGGACTTCAGATGCGTTTCTGTTCAGGTCCCTTTGGTATAGATGTTTCATTTTTATTTTTATTTGTTAATAGATTGAAGCATCGTTTGTCGTGTTCGTGCTGAAATTCGCGGTACCTTGTCAGAATTTCATTCCGTCTGCTGATTTCGTTCATTACAGGGGCGCGTGATAATATTGATCTGGTCGTTCAAAGATCATGTGCGTGTCACACTCTTTAACGGACCATGTTCAACATGTTCAAAGCACGCCCCTAAGCTTTTTTCCTAGCGGCGCAGCGTCCATAGTATCGTAAAGTGCGTTTTTGCATTTTAAAAAAATAATTTGGTTCCCTCCGGTTTTGATCTTACAACGAGGCTAGCCTGATGCATACGTTTCCATGGACTTCTGGGGGATAAGTTCTGCGAGGGGAAATAACGCCCCTAAGGATCAAGGATTACACCGTGCAAGCTATTCCACCACGGAACGGTAAATCCGAAATCAAAGAATCCAAGAATTCAAAAGGCTCAAAAGGAAAAGAGGGGGGATCCCAAAGGAACGAGGGGGTGGAGTGATATGTACATCGGATGATTGGATGCGACATTGACGGGTGGTATACCGCTGCTAATGAGTTCGCAACGGGGTATGCATAGATACCGTCTAGAGGTACGACGAGCTAATGTCCATAGGCAAAACATAACACATATCTGATCTAGGTTTCCATGTGCTGCTGTGAATCTCAACCAAGACGCGTCTGTTTTGGAAGTCTATATACACAGGAAGATGGACTCTGGATGTCTCTCAAATGGTTCAGATCTCAGATATCCCAAATGAGCTCCTCCTGCTGTTCTTCTCTCGTCTTCCACTGAAGGCTCTCATTGCGACGCGAGGAGTCAATCGACACTGGAGACAGCTCGTCCCTCGCGCAAACATCTTGCCTGCACGCCGTAGTCTCCTTTCTCTCTACCTGAGAATCATTGCATCTTCATTATTCATCCCCACACGACCCTGGATTCTGTCCAGACTCCAACCCTTCGATCGCAAAGGATACCTGGATAACCTGCTGGAGAAGTATCAATACCTCCCAGAGGATTTTTGCATCTGGGTCCTGGAATGGCCTGCCCGTGCCGCTATACGCGGAAGCTGGCCGGGCCTTCCCGTCTGCGGTGCCCCCCAAGGCACAGCTGACAATGTAGAGAAAATCGGTGGGTATAATTGGCTGGGGCCATCGCCCCCCCGACTCTCTTCACTGTCATTGGGGCGGCTTCCCTACGGATCCATCTCTGCGTTGTGTTTGTGGGTCGGGGGAGGCGAAATAACGTGGCTTTCCTTGGACGCGAGAGACGGGCAACGTGGAAGAGTGTACGAGCTGTACACTGATGGGTATTGGGTGACTACGGAGGATAACTTGGATGACGTGGAAAATGTATACCCAGATTTTATTGACTGGCAGAAAGGGCTATGGGAGAAGGTGGAAAGGGCGGCGGGATATTCGTTCTCCTATACGTGGGCAAAACTCGATGCAGCCACTGGTCCTAGTTCAGGTCTGCTCGGCGAACGAGGAATGGTTTCAAATGGCGTTCCTCCGGCCAAGGTTCAGCCGTGGAGTAAAAAAAAGGATTCCGGATGCTTCTAGTATATAGTACATATGGGGTTTCATCAATCCAAAACAAGAATCGAGCCAAAGGACATCATCATATAAGCGACACAGTACATAGCACAAGGGTTAACGAGCAAGGTAGTTGCATGGACGAGCGGATCATAGAAAATTCATTACAGGTTTAAATGGATTTATGGGTTAATTGTTATGTTAGTTATTAGGCAGTGCTGCTAGTCGTTGAGGGTTAAAATGAACGGTAACCATGAGCGTTATCAGACCTGGCAAACTAGAGTAACTGTCCACAAGCGGCCGTCCAAACCCGTCACAAAGCCTTCCAAACTGGCCTTTCATGAAACCCGGTGGACAATCAGGATGCTTCAGATCCGGTCGCCATATCTAGCCGAGGAGTCCGATAAGGGTTCAGTGCCTAGATTACAGACAGATATCTCGGTAATTTCCTGTACTTGAAGATAGTAGGAACACCTCAGCAAAGAATGTGGATGCCCATCTTTGCTGCAAACGACTTGAGAACTTCAGGTAGTGGAGCAAGATATAATCCTCAAGTGCGGTTGTTCCCGCGCACTTAGCGCCCATTTGTAGCCGGCAGCGACTCTGCACGACTCCTCCTAAGTAATATCTCCTTCTCTCCTTCGCACTAAGGTCTCTGGGAACCAAGTCACTTCCTTTCCTGCTAACTCCACTTGCTAAGTCTATTCATCTCGCCCAAACGGGAAATTCTCGAACCGTCCTAGTTCTCGTCCCTTTGTAGGACCTGTTTTCGGTTACTTGATACCATCTGATTGGTGTGGATACGTTGGTTCGTGGGGCATTAGCTCATTTTATTCAGTCAGTTCATTTGGGATACTGTAGATCGTTTTTGTCTGGCCTGTGGGAATTATTTTGTTCCTGTGTATCTGAACCCTGCTCTGCTGTGCTATCCTCCTGGCCGCTCGTGCCACTCATTTGCGACGTCTTAATTTCTGCACTCGTCATATCTGTTTCATAGCAGTAAGTGGGTTATCTTTTCATCTCGCTAGCTTTCGTCCCTGCATTAAATGATACTGCTTTTCATCTCGGGCCTTTCCTGCTTGCATCAGAGTGCCGCTGCAATTCCCCACTTCTTTCACAGCAGGAACACGCGGATCCGCGCTCCTTTCGAGAGATTCAGCTGTTCGAAGTGCTCATTTTTGGAGTGTACTTTTTCATATCTAAAATTTCTTTCCCCCGATCTTAATATCCTTCTACGCTTCGGCCCCGCATCTTCCCCGATCTTACTAAACTTGGGAGTGCTATCTTTCATCTGTCAACTGCTGCATCCTTCGGTACGCACGTGCTACTCTCGTGCCTAACGTCACGCTTAGAGCCCACACGCAAGACGACGCCACGCGACTGTATAGTACTGTAACTGGTAATGCCTCTACTATCTTTTAATGAACGCCCTGCAACCGGAACATACGTACCCGCATCCACGTCCATAGCCGAGACAAGTGATTCCACCACCCTAGTGTCACGCCGCCTCATCGAGAGCAGCAGTGACGACGGCGAGGATGAAATGCCGAAGAGGCGATGGAAGTACGTGCCTTTAGGAGGTACGTCGCGATCATTTGACTAATGCCTATTGGTCCCGACACCTCCATTCAGTCCTCCTGTTCATCATTTTCCTCCCGCACCCGTTCTACATCATCACACTATCATCTTACTATCTCAAAACACGCCATGCGCCATGGAGATTTATGATACATCTCCTGGCTGTAGAGGCGTTGACACTGGGCGCGCTGTCCTCTGTTGTCGTGTGTGTGACTAGAGATCCCGGTGGGGTCAGCCCTGCGGCGGCAAAGAATGGCCCAACGAAGAAAAACTCAAGGGTGGGGGCCAGGCAGAAGAAGAAGACTATGCCGTCAATCGAGTCTGTTGGGAATACCGAAGATGAGGTGACCACGTCGCTGCTTCGAGATAACGGTGGGAGCTACGATGGAGATGTGCATGACGCTGATCGTGAGGATGAGGAGGACGGGTATGAAGTACAGGACAGTGGGTTACCTGCTGCAGAGGAGGGAGAAGGGACCAGTGTCTTTTCGTCACGTACAAACTCAGACGTAGACGTAGACGCACTCTCACTGAATGGTCGCTGGTGCTCGCGGTGCAAACACGCTCGGCCGGAGAGGGCGCACCATTGTAGTGCGTGTGGGCGGTGTATTTTGAAGATGGGTAAGTGAGACATCTCGTTCAACGCACCTTTTTGAAAAAGGGGACGGTTGATACGGGGATGCTGATGTGATTCATTATGTTGTTGCAGATCATCACTGTCCGTGGCTAGGGGGGAATTGTGTTGTAAGTATTATCTTCAGCGAGTACGCTTGCTTGGTATATTTATTTTTTGGGTTAATTTCCATGCACAGGGCCACCGCACTTACCCCGCCTTCCTTCACTTTCTTCTAATGGCGACACTGCTCGCAGTTTACATAGCATGTGTAGCGCTCACCGTGGTGGTGTACCTCATCTCGAATCCTTTTGACATCGTGAGTACAGTAAAGTCAGACTTTCTTACGCCTCAATTATCTTGCTAGGACCCACATACATCCCCCCTTCATGCACTCTTTCTCCTTCTCATGGGAGCTGTGTTCACGCTTACGATGGGCTCGTTTCTGATATATCATTTATTTCTTGTATCGTGCGTATCATTCTTACTTGGGTGTAGGATATCACGCGTTAACTTTTCTTGCATTTTAACTTTCATTCGATCTGTTATTGCCAGGACGAACCAAACGACTCTAGAACACATGTCGCCTTTCCTGCTCCTACGATATATTCCCCCGCCTCCGTCGCTAGATACTTCTCAAACACACGACATACCCCCATACACACCGTACGGGACTCGGGCACAGCCTCCATTCGTAGGCTCGGATGCCGAGAGATCGTCTGTGACACCAGATTCCCTGCTGCCGCTGCGGCCCTTAGATCTCGAGTCCAGCAATAGCAACGCCACCGCAAGGATCTCAGATAGCTCCCTCCGCCAGTTCCGCACGACCCTGGCATATCGTCCTCCCGATGAGCACGACCTCTCCCCGGCCCAGCGCCGCGTTGTACAGCACGTCCACGGGCAGGTGCGGCTGTACGACTTGGGGTGGCGCCGGAACTGGGGGGAGGTGTTCGGAGGAGGACGGCCACGAAGTCGACATGAGAGAGATGGTTACCGTTACGGAGTCGGACATGAACGGGTGATCGGGGGAAGCAGTCGGTGGCAGTGGTGGCGATGGATCGGGGGATTGGTTTTGCGTGGGGGGCAGCCAAGGGGTGACGGGTGGACGTTTGAGCGGGCACGGAGGGCAAGGGAGGGCTTGGAGAGGCTTGTGAAGGGACTGGAGGACGTGAGGAGATCCGAGGGGAGGGGTTGGAATCGGCGTGGTGGGTAAGGCTGTGTGGTACACCCTGCAGATGGTGTGGATGGATATCCTTATTGGAATTTGGACATTTTGTGACTCGTAGGCATATAGGAGACAAGTCGGATGACGTCACGTGAATAGCACGTGTTTACCCCAGGAAAGCCGTGTAGGATAAGTGGTACCGCCCGCTGATCGATGTGATCTTGCCCTCAGGAGAAAACATGCACAAGTCTCGTGCCCGTTAACTCTTAACCTTATTATCCTGTGCAGTTTTCTGCGATCTACGACATTCCCCGGCCTCACCCAACATTTTACATACTGGACCCCCAGGGGTCTGCAGCGAGCAGTTGTTATATTTTCAACCTGTTTTTTAGATATCGTTAGTCGTCCGGTCGGAAGTGTAGATAGAACTCTTAAGGTACCTTAGCGCGAGCGCTGAGTCACGGCGTGGCGAGGCCACACTGGCCCAGTGCACCGCCTCGGAGTTGAGGTACTGCAGCCTGCAAGCTGCATGCCTTCTCGGCGAGTCGCTGTTGAGAATGGTGGAAGGGGGGGGAGAGGTAGGCTGACTCTCGATCCCGTGCCCCT
>QLPI01051694.1:0-24789 GCA_003314275.1 Chroogomphus rutilus
AACTGGTCAAGCTCCCTGCTGGTTGTAAAGCTGTTGGCTCTCGTTGGGTGTTCAAGGTCAAATGTCGTCCTGATGGTTCAATTGAGCGTTACAAGGCTCATCTTATAGCCAAGGGCTACAGTCAGCGTCCTGGACTTGACTACACAGAGACATTTGCACCCACTGCCAAGTTTGCTGCCCTTCATGCCATTCTGGCCATTGCTGCCATTGAGGACCTGGAACTTGAATCCCTTGACATTTCCAGCGCTTTCCTGAATGGTGAAATTGACACAGAGGTCTATCTTCAGCAGCCTGAGGGATTTCACCAGGGTGGACCAAATCATGTTTGGAGACTTCTCAAGGCGCTCTATGGACTCAAACAGTCACCCAGGGTGTGGAACAAGAAGCTGGACACTGTCTTACATGAGTTAGGCTTCACTTGCATCAAGTCTGACACTAGCATCTACATCTGGCTCAGAGACAATGTCAAAATCCTAGTCCCTGTCTTTGTTGACGATCTCACCCTTGCTTCCAAATCTCTATCTGCCATCTCCCAAGTGAAGGCTGAACTTGCAAAACGGTTCAAGCTACGTGACCTTGGCCCTACTTCCAGCCTACTTGGCATTGAAATCACTCGGGACCACTCACAATGACGTCTCTGCCTCTCACAGCGTCAGTACATTTCTGACATGCTTGATCGTTACAACCTTGCAGACAGTGCACCTGTCACCACCCGCATAGACCCAGGTCTCAAATTGTCATCCTCCATGTCCCCTACAACTCCTGAGGAGATTGCTGAGATGAAGAACATTCCCTATGCATCAGCTGTTGGCTCCATGATGTATCTGTCAGTTGCAACTTGCCCTGACATTTCCTATGCTGTTGGAGTCTTGTGCCGGTTCAATCAGAACCCTGGCATGGCATACTGGAAAGCAGTCAAACACCTCTTTCGATATCTGAAGGGGACCATGGATTATCAGCTTGTCTATGCACCCTCACCATCAGGTGAACTCTTTGAAAGCTACACCGATGCTGACCATGCTGGGAACCCAGACAATGGCAAATCTACCAGTGGGTATCTCCTCAAAATGGGCACAGGTGCCATCAGCTGGTCCAGCAAACTTCAACCCATAGTAGCCCTCTCTACCACTGAGGCAGAATTTGTTGCTGCTGTTCATGATGGAAAGGAAGTGGTCTGGTTCCAACAGTTCCTTGGTGAACTTGGGTATACATTTGATTCACCCTCTACCCTTCGCATTGATAACCAATCTGCAATCTCTGTTGCCAAAAACCCTGAACACCATGGTCGGATGAAACACCTTGATTTGCGGTTCTTCTGGCTTCGTGATGAAGTTGCAGCTGGCACGCTCAGTCCTCTCTTCATTCCCACCACTGACATGGCTGCTGATCTACTCACCAAGCCATTGGAGCGAGTTAAAGTGGAGAGGTGTAGGAAACTGATGGGGATTGAAAAGTGTATGTGAGTATTGCAGTGGTAACTCATCAGGGGGGGGTGTTGGGTCATGATTTTATTCCCCTGCATTTGTGTTTTGCACTTGCATCTTTGTTTCTCTTTTGCGCTTTTCTCTTTTGCATTTGCGTTCTCTGGCGCTTAAAATAAGCGCACATAACCACGCACCATTGCACACCTTTGGGGCTTGTCAATATGGATGCTAAAGACAAGACCCAAAGGTGTGAAATGGTGCGTGGTTATGGGGGCTTATTTTAAGCGCCAGAGAACGCAAATGCAAAAGAGAAACAAAGATGCAAGTGCAAAACACAAATGCAGGGGAATAAAATCATGACCCAACACTACCTTCTTCCTCCCTGTTAAGTCCTCGACTCAGGCCGGCATCACCAGCATCCTCCCAAGTATCTGTCTGTTGCAAATCAGTGGCACACACGGCAAGTAGGGCACAACGCACGAGTACGTTGAAGCCAATGCCACTACTCTTGGCCTGTAGGACTTGGCCATTGTCCGCCCGACCCCTCGGCAGTTCCGAAGTCCGTCAGTACCCAAAGCCTGACAGTATAACCAGAATCAAACTACTTCCCGTGCCATACTCTTTACGATCATGACCTCATGAAATAATAGCAGCAGCAAAAACATGTCAAGGAACGGGGACAGAAGAAACCCCCAGTCCAACCAACCCGAGTACATCAAGACCCTCGGAAAGGATGGCAAGCTCCTCCCAAACGAACGACAAAGACACATAGACAACAACTTGTGTCTCTTTTGTGCCGCCAAAAACCACAAAATCGCCGGGTGCCCAAAAGCAACCAAAGCCCGCACGACCACCATTCCTGACTCCGTCCCCCAGGCAGCCAATGCCTTGGACGCTAACGCTGAGGACTCAGCAATGGCGACCGAAGACTGAAAATTGCCACCCGTTGGCCTCTAAGCACACCGAGAGTTGCGTTGACTCGGCTGATGCCAGTAGTGAGGCTCAGATCAATGCTGCTATGTCTTCCTCTCCTCCTCATCTTTTATTTTTGTCCCGTCATCTGACTTGGGTACCGAACATTCTCGACAACCCATCCTACATGCCTGATAGAATCAGCATTTGTTCGCAAATACCCTTTTACTTCATTTTCGTTTGGAATTTTCTGATCCAGTACTGCAAAATATTCAGTTATTACTGAATACATAGACATGTTACTAGATCTTCCGTCCGGACAATTTCAGTCCACCCATCCATCAGTCATGTCACTAGATCTGTCGGTCGGCAATATTCGGGCACAACTCGCTCACCCGCTATAATCCGTTGATTAACAGGGTATTGGGCAGTATTATAATCCATCAAGCCACTAACATTTTTAGATGCATCCCGATGGCCACGGTCCAGGCGGCACTTGCCACTGTTCTAAAAGCCTCACCCAGGATCCTGTTCCGTCGCTGGAAGCTTTGCCATTCGCCCTAGTCAATGAAACTGCCTCGTGCATGCTTGTATACCAGAAAGGCTGGCAAGTTTTTGGCTGGGACCTCTCGGTCAGCGTCGTCATTCGGCACGTTCGGCCAAGGTCCCTCCCATCCGTCTCCATCCATTCTTATTCATTCACTCCGTAAATGCACATTGTATGCCTTACGAGTTTTCTCCGCTCTTGTCGGCTAGAGGCCGACACCTTTGGTAGATGTTGGAACGTCTACGTAAAAAGGGGGGAGGTGGCGACTAGCTAGGAATACTCCAAACTATGCAAGCTTCCCTCCCGAAGACATCTCTTTCCCACAAATCCCCTCCATTCCGTCTCCCCACTCCCCATCCCGTCCTTTACTCCTCCGTTTCCTCAGTTCCACCTATATACCATCATGAATTCCCTCCACAATCATCCCGACATCACAAAAACACTCACCTCCGACCTCCTTTTCAGTCCACCCATCACCCTCTTCCTCTCTTCAATTTACCACAACCGAACCTGCCGAACACCTCGGCACATTCGACTTAATCTTCCTTCCTTTATTTTATTTCCATTCATTAAAAAAAATAAAAAATAAAAAAAATTTATTAACTATTTTAAAGTCTCATCCTCATTACCATCCTCCACATCATCATCATCCCTCTCCTTCTGCTTGCCTTTATCCTCCCTTCCCTCCTCAACCATCCGTTCTTCTGCATCATTCTCCAGCTCATCCCTTCCCGAATCTCCCACATTCTCGGAACCCTCCAGATCCCTCTCCACCATAAGAAGCAGGATGCCAATCATCCTCTCCTGGCCCCTCAGGAGCTCTTCTAAAAGCTCCACCATCCTCCGCCCGACCGACGATTCAACCCGAGGGACTTCCACCATTAGGGTCCTCCCGCTCAGTTGTATGTTGCAGGCCCACTTCGGCCTTTTCCTCGGTGGTTCCACCACCTCCTCCTCATCCTCATCTCCCTCAGACTCCTCCTCGCTTTCCACCGCTGACTCCTGATCGGAATCCTGGATAATTGGCCGACTTTTGGCTCTGGATGCTCACGGGGTGACTAGGCTGCACTACACCTTGCGCCGATTACACATTCGGCAGGCAGCCCCCGGTCTCA
Source organism: Chroogomphus rutilus (assembly GCA_003314275.1). Taxonomy (NCBI): domain Eukaryota; kingdom Fungi; phylum Basidiomycota; class Agaricomycetes; order Boletales; family Gomphidiaceae; genus Chroogomphus; species Chroogomphus rutilus. The sequence goes on from QLPI01051694.1 coordinate 3,999, forward strand.
GGATACTGCACTCTTGTCCCCGCTTCTTGCACTCCCTACAAGGAGGACGGAGGGTCGGAGACCACTTCTCAGAGGTCCCCTTGTACTATTACAAAGAGGAATCAGTAGAAAACCACATAATAATGAGAAACACTACCCACCTGGGCCCCTCCCGGCCTCTCACTTTTCCCTCGTCCTCTCACAGCTGGTTCAAAACTGGGCCCCGCTTCCACGCTCTTACCCCTCTTACGTGGAACCCTCGGGCCTACCGAAGTCCCGGAACCCCCCACGATTGTAACACCTTGGACTTTGGGCGTCGCAACCGGTACCCCCGTACCCTGGATGTAATCCTCCCTGACCGACTGTTCAGGGGTTTCAGCCCCGGTCGGCTCGGTCGTTTCGGCAGGCTCGTTTCGAGCCTCCTGGCTCACCCGCGGAATGTTGGTTGCCTGTATGGCCGCATCAGCCCCCTGTGGGTCTCCCGCAGCATCCGCTACTTGTGTGTCAATGGCCTGCCCCCCATCATCCTCCCCGGCCGCCACCTCCGCCACCGCCTCCACCCACCCCTCTTTGGTGGCCTGTTGCATCGAGACCGCTCTAACCACAGCCTCCTCATCCTCCTTCCTTTTTCTCTCGTTTTCTTCCTCCTCCCACTTCTTCGCATCGGCCTCGGCTTTGGCCGCCTCTTCGGCAGCCCGCGCAGCCTCTTCCATCTCGCATTTCTGCTGTCGCTGGACCCACTGCTCATTCATTACGGCAATGCTTTTGTTGTCTTCATCCGTCTGATATCCCATGTTTTTGATGGAAAGTGGTGATTGGATCATTGATTAAAGAAAGACGTGTTCTGGGTGCCAGATCCAAACCTACACGTGATGTCACGTTTAGGCATCCAGAAAATCCTAAATTTCAACCTCCGACTACCGGCTTCATGGGTTCAGCCACTAAGGGGGGGATACTGTCAAGTGTACATACCGAGGCCCGGTATTTCGGCAGTGCCGACCAAGTACCCAGCCGGCGACCAGGCGACATAGTTAATACACCGTCCCTGGTTCAGCACATCCCTCATTCCCACTCCTCATCCCTATTCCTTACCCACCTTATCCTACTCACCAACCCAATAATCCTACCCGTTCCACTCCTCGTCCCCCGACCCGTCTTACCTCGGGACATCCTATCCTTGTCTTAACTTCGGCTATGACCCCCTTGTTTCATAATTAGCCACTCCCTATTGTCCTATCCTTGGCCATGTTCCTATTATTCTATTTTCATTGTTCCATCCCCATCTACATTCCTTCATTCTAATTATACTCGTTGTGGACAATACCCACATGCCCTGCATACCTTATTGTCCCACATTCCTTATTCCACATGTCGCTTCTTAACCTATATAAGTAGGACATGCATGTACATATTTCCTCATTCTGGTTATTGACTAGGCTTAGGCCCTTCTACCTTCTTCCCCTCTGTTAAGTCCTCGACTCGGGCCGGCATCACCAGCATCCTCCCGAGTATCTGTCTGTTGCAAATCGGTGGCACGCACGGCAAGTAGGGCGCAACGCACGAGTACGTTGAAGCCAATGCCACTACTCTTGGCCTGCAGGACTTGGCCATTGTCCGCTCGACACCCTTCGGCAGTACCGAAGTCCGTCAGTACCCGAAGCTTGACAAGAAGTAGATTTAGGCTTGTAGAATAAGAAGTGACTTAATTGTATTATTATTATTTTTGACTTGAACGTGAATTGAGGGTTCGGAAATAAGAGTTGAATTGGAATAAGGAATAGTGAAATGGAAACTGAGGGTTGAACTTGAAAACGGAAAGAAGAAGCTGAATTGCGAGTTGGAATGAGTGAATCGGAATTGAGGGGTTTTTTTTTTTTTTTTTTTTTGAACTTGAAGACAGAGTGAACGGAACTGAAATGCGAGAGTGATAATGAACGGAATAAGTGAGAGTGAACGGAAGAGAAATTGCGAGGTGCTTATGGAATGGGTAATGGTCTAGGTTTGTCTGGATACGACTTGTGAAAGTCTTGAACGAGTTCTGAAGCGTGGTTGAGTTCTGTTGCAAGGAGCCATGAAGTTTCTTCATCTGTGCCTTCATATCCTGCCCACCGTACTAAGTACAACAGCCTGCATGCCATACATCGATTATCGATTTTCGAGTCCAGGATCTCGGATATCTCGAATTCGGGTTCGCTGTCGATTATGACTGGGGGCAGAGGTGGTTGAATGCGATTAGAAATGGGATTAGGAGTGGCTGGCTCAAGCATTGGAACGTGGAATACAGGATGTACTGCGTTCATGTAGCCTGGGAGTTTCAGAGTAACAGAGTGAGTACCGGGACGTGCAATGATTTCAAATGGACCCAAAAACTTCTCAGCTAGCTTTTTCGCAGGATGGGTAGTCCTGAGAAATTTAGCTTTGATAAACGCAAGACTGCCAATAGGAAAGTCTGGAGATGGAAGTTGTTTGGCGTCAGCTGAGGATTGGTACATTTGTTGAGCATCGAGGATGTTGGTTCGAACTGCTGGTGCAACTCATCCAGGTCGACTATGAAGTCTTGCGCTCGTGATGAAGCAAGGTCGCGTTCAGGGTGAATGGCAACTGTGAAAGGCAACAAATTCCCACAGTAATGTGCTCTTCCAACTGGGCCAAAAGGCTACTATGCCAGGTTATCTGGCATTAGTCTGTGGGCACTATTTAAACAGCAACTTGTTACATGTATTCACCAACCATTGCAATGGTATGTAACACATTGATAGCATGGCAGAGAAGTTTGGGTTGTCGAACGCAAAACTAGTACCTGTCCCCGTAAACCCAGGAGCGATCTTCAGTAAAGACCAAGGACCGACTTCACTATCCAAGGTCATGGAGATGTGATGAGTGCCCTATGCAGAAGCAATAGGTAGCGTCCTATGGCCAGCAATGGTGTCGAGGCCGGACATTGTGTTTGCAGTTGGTATATTGGTGCAGTTTGTCCAAAACCCGGCAGAGATCCACTGGAATGCACTCAAGCACATCATTGTTTATCTGCAAGCCACAAAAGATTTATGGTTAACATTTGGAGGAAGAGAATCTGAACTCACCATGGGTTATTGTGACGTGGACTGGGCAGGCCAGAGTCATCGGCATTTGATTTCCGGTTATGCATTCTACATGGGAAGCGGAGTGGTAACCTGGAGCTCTAAGAAGCAAAATGTCATTGCTTTGTCCAGTACAGAAGCGGAATATGTCTCACTCACCCATGCAGCCAAGGAGGCACTGTGGTTGCAGATGTTCCTTGCAGAGTTACGCAGGAACGAGATGGAGAACATCACAATCAACTGTGATAATCAGGGGGCAATCACACTGTCAAGAGATAATAAATTCCACGCAAGGACCAAGCACATAGACTTACGATATCACTTCATCCGCGAATGCATTGCCGATAAAAAGATTTCCATCCAGTATGTGGCCACTGAAGAGAACGTGTCAGACGTGTTTACAAAGGTGTTGCTGAGGGTGAAGTTGACGCAGTTTGTGGAGGGGCTAGGGCTAGGCCGTGATTAGATCCCTCACTCAGTATGTCATGCTTGAGGGGGAGTGTTGAAGATATTCGAGTATATTCATCCTTCGTTATCTTCGTCACCAACGGAACTATCCGGATTCAGACTCCGCCTCAGAGTATTTTCATTGTTTTAGCGCGGAGTTGCGGCTCAACTTCTAACCAGAAGCTGAGCCGTGAGTAACATCTTCTGTATGCGTAGATAGTATCTGCTGACTTCGTATTATGTAGTCACTCTTTTAGGTAGTTACAAAGAATAATATTACAACTTCCAACCAGAAGCTGAGCCTCACTCTTTTAGCTCCGGTTGCGCATATTATTCCAACAGAATGTATTTACACCGTAATTATAGTGCACCATAAGCGCCTGGCGCTTCGAGCACTTTAATTGATAATCTCTCTCTCTTTCTTGTCCAGTAAAGTCAGTCATAAAATACATGATAAAAATTTCCTAGTAGTTACTTCTGCAAAATGTTATCTTGTCTAATAAAAACTAATGTTTGCTTGAAATTGCCCAGGATTGCCATGGAAATTTTAATGAGAGTTTCATCTTGTTAATAATGTTCTTGGGATATAATCTTATGTGCTACTTTACTCACAATTTTCCAAACATCCCACAGGACCAAAACATATTTATAACAAGCACGTGATTTCCGCGGCGAGGTCAACGCGTTCATCTCCTCACTCTTCCACAAGAAAGCAGACAACTTTATAGCATCCTATCTTGCTGCATGCCCGCACCGATCAGATTAGCGTATTATTGTTCAGGACATGGTGACTCTTGTTGGGTTTACTGCATGTTGTTGACTCAGCCTTGTTGTCCTTTAGGTTATGGTCACGCTACCAGAGTATCTGCATTTGCAACTGTCTTGCTCTCTCTAGATGAAAAACCTGAGATATGGGTCGTCTCCTCAGCACCGACACATGTTTTTTCTGAGTGTATTCGTCATGGTGCCCATTATCGCCACGTCCAGGTCGACCCAGTCATCTCCCAGCCACTTGCGTGAGTAAAGTGTACTTTCATTAGACGCAGCAACTATTCCTTATATCTTTTCGTAGCTACAAAGTGGATCGACAAAAAAGTGTCCGGATTCTTGAGAACTTTCTCTCTGAGAAAGAAGGGAAGCTAGCCGCAGAGGTCGCTTGGCTGACAGCAGCACAGATAGATTGCGTGCTCAGTGATTCTGCATTTCTGGCATGGTGAGCCGTCTCTCGTATTCTCGACGAGGTTCTAGAAGAACCATGCCTTGGCAGCGAGGCAGCTACAAGGGCTCTTATACCTTCAATTTTGATCACCAATTTCACCTTTGATTCCGTGTATTCTTTTCTCGGCTCGGAGATTAGTGACTGTGGCCCCGGAATTCCTACTGCTACGCTTGAAATACCCTGTCAGACAGACCTGACACTGGATGATACACCCCTCCGCCTAGATGTTCTTGAGCCCCTCGTGTCCCAGTTGCTTGCGGGTTATTGTCACGCCGACGCATTGTTGCTCCTTCCAGGATTCATTCCCATACCTTCTTTTTTCCCGTCCCCATCGCTCCCGTCTACTGCATGGGTAAATCCATCAACCAATAGATTTCGACCAGAAATAGAGTCAACTCTTCTAGCATTTCCTACATCCTGTCTTTGTCCTTCTATCCCCTTTCCAGACCAAATTCCATCCGTGGATAATAATACAGCAAGCTGCGACCTCAGATTTCGTAGAAAACCTCCTAGAACTGTCAAATATGCACCTCTGCTGGTGCGGCCGGCATCACCCTGTATAGACACTCGTGAGGGCAGACAAAGGTTACTTGCAAGCATTGGTATCCCAGAATTTCTCCATGATACCGATCACACACGTATTCTCTTGGTTAGCTTTGGGGGACAGACAATTCGACGACCATACGGTGGAAAAAGTCCTTCCAGAACACCTGATATTGTCCGTCGTGCGGCTGTCGATCCAGGTCACCCAAATCTTACTGTTTCCCAGGTCTCTGACCATGTGCAAGAAAGCACAAGGTATTCTGTAGAATATATCAAGCGTCCAACAACGACACGTAAAGGCTCGACCCAGATATTTATTCCTGGGGCCCCTGCTCCAGCTAACAATCCCGCATCACCTCATACCCCAACTTTTCCTCAATTGACATTTGCACCGAATGTTGGACTTGATGCCACGCATAGTCTGGCGTCAGATACGACGATCTTGGAAGATGAAGAGGCTAGCCTTCTACCGTCTCCGTCTTGGATCGCCATAATTTGCGGGGTACCTTCCAACTGGTCCCTCTCAGGTGACGAAGATGAAGATCTTCCGCCAGGTTTCTACGTTGCACCTCGAGATGTATACATGCCGGACCTTACCGCCATCGCCGATGTCCTCTTGGGTAAATTGGTATGTAATATAAGATTTCTGTGAAGGCGTGATGGCATAAATGTATTTTACAGGGCTACGGGACTGTATCCGAGTGTGTAGCGCAATCGACGCCTCTGGTTTACGGTACGTAATTGTGGTTTGTCAGCCTGGGGATGTCAGCTGCAAAACTGTTTCTATGCTGACAGTTCCTCGCCCTTTGTTTGTCGAGGAGCACGGACTTCGGCTCCTGTTGGAGGCAGAAGGGACCGGTGTAGAACTTTCACGCTACGAGTATGAATCAGGGCAATGGGCTAAAAAGGTGGAAACAGCTTATCTTATGGGAAAAAAGGCCAGACGCACTATGGACCGCGGTGAGAACGAGCTTCAAGTCAGGAATCTCGCAAGATGGGTTGTTGAAAATGTGAGGATATGGCAGGAGACTTGAGTTGGTACATGCGATAGACTAATAAATTACGTCATATTCTGTACACTGAAGTTACCTGTGTGACAGCTTTTTGTTTTCCAAGCACAGTTCTTTCTATGTTCAAGTATTTCCTCGCCGCACTCCTACTTCCCTCGTGGGCAATACATTGCTCACTTGGTTTAAGAAATCAAACTTCATGGGATGCGCTCACGTCGTCCGCATCCGATCGTTATATGAGTGCACTTTCTGTGAGTGGTTCATTGCGTAATTGAGTAGCCTCCACCAGGTCTTGATGATTGGCAGGGATCGTCTAACGGTTAGCAACATGAGACACAATCTCTAACAGTCATCTCATAACGGCGTACAGACTGCTTCAACTGCCTCTTACCAAAGTTTACCTGTGGACAGGTGGCGCTAGTTCTATCAAGGACTCCTGGACTATATCTAATGCTTCTTCGCAGTATGGGGAATGCAATAAATATGATGGCCAGTGCAAGTGTCCTGAAGGATGGGGAGGGATTGACTGCTTGACACCTCGTATGTTGCACGATAGACACATACCAGTATACCCTGAATCAGGCATGACGCTCGGCAGAATGCGGGTCGTTAGCGGATGGAGGTCAACGTCTGCCTCGAAATGACGGGGAGCAATGCCAATGTAAAGATGGATGGGGAGGCATAAATTGCAATGGTACAGCATGAATGTTGTATGTATCCCAAATGTCTTGCTCAAACTGTTTTCCCAGTGTGCCAAACAAATGCAGCATGTACAAATTTTCCAATTAGGGCACCTTCGACTCTAGATATCGATATGATTCCTAACATGACATGTTACCGATATGGAGCTACAGTAATTCAGAACCATCAGATGTGTAACGTGACCAGTAAGTTATTGCATCGCTATTATTACACCTCTACCGTGGCTAACGAGGATTAATTGGCTAGACCGGAAGATTCTTGACATGTTACCAGGCCGCCCACCGCAGGTTACGTTCAGCTGCGACAAGCCATCTTCAACTTGTCAGTTCCAATTCTGGATAGGCCAGGTTGAATCATTCTATTGTGCACTTGACACGTGCAAGATGGGGCTGGAGACAGGTTATAGGACCAATGCCACGAAATACGATTGCCAGAATATGAAATGCCACTGTATACCAGGACGAATGCTGTGTGGTGAGGAGGGAAGCATAGGTGTATTTCATTACTTGCTTCATTGCTGTGACCTGGACTAACAAACATTTGTCAAGATATTGGTGACTTTCTCGATCAGGAAATCAAGGGACCCTCATCATTCAGCTGCAGGACTGGCTCTGGGTGCAAGTTTGAAGAACCTTCCATGAATGAATTGATCAATAGTTTTTTTGGGGACAATTTTATCTCGCTAACTTGTGAAGGGGGTGAATGTCTTCACTATACCCTGGTTCCCGGTTATGAGGTAACAATTAACCTTATGACCAGTCACAATGTCTCTGACGAGACATTTACTCAGCGCCCACCCAAGCCGAACAGCCGTACGATCTGGGTTGCTCTTAGTGCAGCTGCGATGGGACTCATTTTTCTCATAGCCTCAGCTGGTATATCGAGTAGTCATCATAAGGGTGCATCACTAAAGTTTTTCTTCCAGGTCTCTGGTATATTGGTCGTGCACGTTCTGACAGTTTCGGCCTGATCCGTCTACCAGAAAATGAGTCTTCCAAACTGATGACCGACCATGTCCCTGCCTCTCTTCATTTCTCTTCACTCTCGTATACTCTTGGATCTCGTAACATTCTTGATCAAATCACAGGCCATGTTAAGCCTGGTCAGGTACTCGCCATCATGGGAGCATCTGGCGCAGGGAAATCGACTTTTCTTGATATTCTCGCTCGCAAGAACAAGAAAGGTCTTGTTACTGGGACTACCCTTGTGAATGGCCGAGAAGTGAGAAATGAGGATTTCAAGAACGTCATAGGATTCGTAGACCAAGAAGATACTCTTATGAGTACCTTGACGGTTTATGAAACTGTATTATACTCGGCACTACTCAGACTACCTAGGGACATGAGTCTGGAAGCGAAAAAATTCCGAACATTAGAGACCATGCAAGAATTGGGAATTTTGGACATCAAGGATTCTAGGATTGGCGACTCTGGTGCGATTTAAACTATATGAATGTTGATGTCCTGCTCAACGATTCTTTAGGTCGTAGGTCCATATCTGGTGGAGAGAAACGACGAGTATCTATAGCATGCGAGCTTGTCACAAGCCCATCCATCCTCTTTCTAGACGAACCCACAAGCGGTATGTTGACCTTCAAAATGTTCCTCTACCTCACTAATGCCTTTCCAGGGCTAGATTCGTATAATGCATTCAATGTCGTGGACTGCCTGGTAACCTTGGCAAGGAACTATAATCGAACCGTGATCTTTACTATTCATCAGCCGCGTAGCAATATTGTCGCCTTGTTCGATCAATTAGTCTTACTTGCTCAGGGAAAACTTGTTTATTCTGGAGCACTGGCACAATGTCACGCCTATTTCGAGGGCATCGGCCATCCATGTCCCCCCGGCTATAACATTGCTGATTACTTGAGTAAGTCTAAAAGCCCCATACTGTTGAGAAATCATGCGTTGAGAAATCATGCGCTGACGTTGAAAACAGTCGATTTGACGATGCAAACCGACAATGAGGAAAATACATCTCGTACTCCTTCACCCCGTTCAAACTTGGAGCATAATGAAACGAACTACGACGAAGAGCGTGGGCTTGGCTTGCAAACTGAACCTGTCCATCGTCATTTCACCCGCTCTCTGGTTGGTTCAAATGACCACAGTGAGGGTGGTCGATCTTCTGGAACAGATGTCGATGAGGAGACAGAATTACAGACTCGTCCCAACTCTTTCGCAGAGGCCGCGAATTCGTCTGGAAATTTCATCAAGCGTAAAACATCACAGCTCCTCCAGGCTGTCACTGGAGCCAGCAAATTTGACACCCCATTGTCTCCACAACTTGTTGCACTCGTAGAAAGTTACGCATCGAGTGAAATTGCAGCATCCCTACGAGCAGAAATCAATGGCCTTGCTGCTTCTGGTACCCAGGACGCTACAAGGCTCCACGATCCAGCACAGTTACCGGACGTTGTAAAGAGCACACTGTTTCGCGGGCGACAGCGTGCAAGTTGGACCACTCAGTTCCGCATTTTAAGTGGTCGGGCGTTTAAGAATTTGTATCGAGATCCAGCCCTATTAGCAGCTCACTATCTCTCTTCTGTCGCCATCGCCCGTAAGTTGGCTTAACACGATTTCTTCAACAGATACTTAAAATCTGTCCAAGTTATATCTGGTCTATTGTTCAGAAATGTAGAGTAAGGGAATTGTTATTTCGACCTACCAACCCATTTACGTTATTGCATTAGCAATGACATGCGCGGATTCCAAAACCGATTAGGTTCGTTCTCAGGGTGTTCCTTGCACTGTTAGCTAACTACATCCTATCATATTGGGCAGGGATCTTCTTTTTTTCATTGGCCCTCTTTGGCTTCTCCTGCTTATCTAGTCTCGGGTTATTTGCCAACGAGCGTATTTTATTCATGCGAGAAAGGTGATTCTAGAAATAAGCAAAACGGTCTGATTTATAATTCTTTGCAGAGCCAACGGGTATTATTCCTCGTTCACATATTTTTCATCGAAGGTACGTCGTGAACTCCTTGTTCAAAACTGGTTTTCGGTTGATGTTTGTCGTTAGATCCTTTTTGATATAGTCCCATTGCGGGTCGTACCGCCATTGGTGTTCGGTGGCATTGTATATGGACTCGTTGGCCTTGTTCCGACCGTTGTCGAATTTTGGAAGTTCATCCTGACTCTGGTCCTGTTCAATCTCACGACGGCAAGTGTGGTATTATTAATTTCGGTAGCATTCTCCAGCACAAGTGTTGCTAGTCTGGTTGGGACTCTGATCATGCTTTACAAGTTTGTCGAACGAATTACCTCTACGCTCGTACACAACTCATGATTTCTCAGCCTCTTATTCACTGGACTCCTCATTAATCGAGACTCAGTCGGTCCTGCACTGAGCTGGCTCCATACCATTTCGTTCTTCCATGCAGGCTTTGAAGCTTTGGCTGTTAACGAGCTACGATACTTGCAGCTTAAAGAGACGAAGGCATGATCTCGAGTTGCATGCAAAGTTGTTTGATTCTGATAATTCCTCTAGTACGGGGTAGAAATAGATGTTCCAGCAGCAACCATTCTCTCATTGTTTGGTTTACGTGCCCAGGTGTGTTGTCATTCTCACATCAGAATCCTTATCTAAACCAAAATCAGTCATTCTGGTGGCCTAACATGGGATTACTGGGTATTATGTTCGGAACATTCACGGTCCTCAGTTACCTTCTCCTGCACTTCTATGTCAGGGAACAGAGATAGAACTGGCAGAGGGGAATCAGTATCTTATTTATTCTCAATTGAACACGGCCATGTAGTTAGTTACTTATCCGACACCGTCTATACCAACGCTCTGAAGTCACAGAGTGACCATATCATTGACGCGTTCTGCATATTTTCCTCATGGCGCACATTTCCAACTCACACCAGGATGAAAGAGATCGGTCAGCCTCCGCCCCTCCTAGTAGTCTCCCTGATGCAGAGTTTCAACGGCATTCTGTGAACCCCGGTACCGATGATAGTTTGTCACTTTTCCTGACTTTGCACAAAGACAGACAGCATGACTTTGGATCTAAAGGATTCAAGGCACAAGATGCAACACCTACTCTTATTCGTTCGGTTGGTAGTATTGTCAAAACTCGCACAGGCAGTGTTCTTTCTCGGGGCATGATTCTTAAAAGCGATCATTACCCTTCGGGAAGAGCTTTACAGTTAGATATCAATCTTCAAGGCGCACCTAATTTCCGGGCACCGCGGTGTGGTGGTTTGAACGTGTTTGGTGTAGCTCAACCCCGGCAACAGGGCCTCAAGGCCATTCTTTCTATACTTGGATGCAGGCCAAATGCTAAAGTCCCGTCGCGGTGTATCTGGTTTTCAACCCGCGAAGAACCTATTGGCAAGTGGCTGTGTTCAATGTCTTAACTTACAGATCTGACTGACGAATTGTTGCCAGTCTATATCTCAGGAAGGTGAGCTCATTTGATGGGCGACGTTATAGGTAATACATGTGGTTTTTAAGGCCATATGTGCTTCGAGATGGTACAGAACCAAGAAAGAACTTGGCTCTGTCCGACCGTGCTGAAAACCTGGAGGATATCGAAAATCGGTGACATTGGGCATTAGTGATCTGTAGACAGTCATCTGATATTTTGATCATTCAGTCTTAAATTGGATATCCTTTCTGAATCCTCACGGTAAGCTTTTTATAAGAGTCATGTTTTCGCTTCCATGTAACCTATGAGACAGATTTGGTGGTTTGATACTTACTCATCTTGAGACAGGTGAAGTTTAGAGTTGTTTTCTTTATGGCTTACCTTAACTAAACATAATACCCGACTTCTAATATGACATTCATGCTCAAAACCTATATCCCGGCAACGCAACGTTATGATTGTATTAAAACGAAAGCTGAGGGAGAAAGCGTTATTGTTCCTACATGGACAGAAGCTGATTCTGGCAATGTTCTTACGTTGTCAGAGCTATGGAAGACTTTACGCAACGATGGTTGGAACATCCAAGTGAGTGCGCTGATTTTATTAGGTGTACTTGCCCTTAAACTAACCTTCCCAGTATCATCGGTAAATATTCATTTGATGTGTCCCTTCTGTTCTGTCTGACATCTTTTTCAGTATTCCTATCTCAAAAGCACGGCCCATAGAAGATAATTACTTGTATATAGCTCGTTTTTCTTTGACCCCTTTCGCCTAACGTACAGATGGATTAGGGATGCGTACTTGCGTGTTCTTCTGGATCGATCAGCTGAACCTTCAATATCCTCTTTGCTCTTTTCCTGTGGGATGGGCGTTGTCCGTACAACGTTTGCTATGTGCGCCTCGAGCATTGTAAGAAGGCGGCAACTCATTTTGAACGGCCTACGGGATCCGTATGATATATCTTCCCCCGCCCCTGGAGCTTCTACAAGTAAACATGTGCGCAGTAGCTCTTCTCTTCTCGGGTTTGGTACCCCGTTTCTGGACAATAGTGGCGCCTCCACGGTAAGTTCGTCAGATTAGTATAGTCAGATTAGTATACGATCATTGTTGCTCACGTTCAATTCATCAGCCGCCTGGAGTTCAAGCCGCAGTGGCTTTAGGCCAGTTTGGTGCTCAGCAAGAGTTTAGCAAGTCGTTACTGCGATTAACTTCTATCCTGCAGAAGTGTGCGTTCTTACTATCCAACATCCAATATATCCTCATGAGATACTTCTATATTGTTATCATTTATACGATGTTCTTTAGGTCATCCAAGAAATGATTCAACCCTCGCCATCGAACTACTTCTGTCTAATCACTCCTTGATGGACAATCTTCGCAGAGCTTCGCATGGAAACTACGGCATCATTCTTAGCCTCCTAGGGTGCTTAGACAATGGATTGACTGTTAAGCGTCTTGTTGACCATGTCATCGATTCTTGTATGGTTTCTTTTTTTTCTTTGTTATTTCTTCTTGAGAAGCATGTCTCTTCAATCTCTTCCTCTTCATAATTAATAGGTGATCAGGTCGTAAATTTACGTGAAGACATCCTCCTGAACCGTATCAAATTTTCCCTGACTACGATGGATGACAAACAACGAGAACTCTACTTGGATAAAGCTGCAAAGTCCTTAGAGCAGTAGTACGTAGCTGCTTCACCGCACCAATAAGGCAGAATGCAAATCGTGGATATCTAGTTTCTTCCTTATCGCTTTTGCGAGCTATATCGAAGAGCAGACGGACTTTACAGAATCGTTTGGAGATTGGATGAAGGTATTGCTTTCTATTGCTCTCCACGCATGTATTCTGATATGTACTCTTGATGCTGCTCAGGCTCGTGTTGAAATATGGAAGTAAGTGGACAAGCCCTTCTACTTTATCATTAATTTTTGATGTTTCCAAGCCAAGTCACGTTCCTTCGAAAGACAAGGGGATCACGTCTCAATATTTTCGCCCCTATCAGTGATCTCTCTCTCTTGGCAAAGGCAGGATCAGAAGGCAAGTTGTTAGAGGCTGGCCCGAGAAATGATATTGCAGTCTCAGGAGGCCAGGTTCTGGGCGACGAATGGACAACGCATGTCATCGAGGTATACGTCTCTACACGGTAAGCTGTAACAGTATTCCTAACAGTCATGCAGAATCGAGGTGGAATCGTCCTTCGTGCCAAGTATGTCAAGTGACTGTTCTCCGCAACACAAGTTGACAATTGCTGCTCTAACAGCACCCTTCTTAAGTCTGATCAATGGCTGAAGGAATCGGCCCCCACGGAAAATGGGGTCCGAGGCGCTATCAATTTTCGCAACGTTTCAGGCACTAAGATTTATGCCCTTGGCCAACCTTCTCTTGATGCCATTGATGAAGTTATCGGTAGAATCAAATCTGATCATCCCGGCGCACTCAAAATTGTCTGGATTACCTTGCGGGAAGAGCCGATAGTCTATGTGAACGGTAAATACTCCTAGCATGACTGATAGATCCTGTGGAAGCACTTGACTTTGTTAACTCAAGGCGCACCTTTTTGCCTTCGGAGAGATAATTTTTCATTGCGAAACATGAAGGTTTGAATCCCTATTATTATTTAAGATTAGTCAACCTCGACACTCTAACCTCCAGGATTACTCTGGAGTCAGTGCACAACGCCTGGAAACTTTGGAGGGTAAGTTAGGGACGATTTTCTCATTTGATACAATGTTAAGCTTTCGACCAGATCGCTTGAAGAGCGATGTTATCTCAGGTAATCTGTCTTGTAACCTGCCTGCGAAATCTCTTGTTTAAAATCTGTCATAGAGTTGAACGCTTTTGGTGACTGGTGGGTTGTCGCTGTGCTTTTCACACTTTTTGCTCATAATTGTGAGAATGCAGTCTGCTTCTACACACAGAGACTGTAGAAGGATCTGTTATACCTGTCTGGGAACAAGTTCAACCAGAAAATGTCAAGGTAGTCAAGGATGTCATGGCTTCTCGTAAATACATCCGAGATGTCGAATTGGATCATCGTCGAATTCCCATTACTTCCGAACTTCCACCTGATTTCAGTGACTTCGCTGAGTATGTGTAGATATATTCCCAACTAATTCATCTGCTCATAAGAGTCTAGGTTGCTTGACGTTGTTATTCGTGCAGGATCAGAGAGACCGATCGTGATAAATTGTCAATTGGGAAGAGGGCGGAGTACTGTGGCTTCCGTGAGGTTTCATCAAGACCATCTTGTTAAGCGATAGCTTATCGTGTTGTTCTAGGTCATACTATGCATGGTTCAACGATGGATTAACTTCCAATCCCGTACCCCTCGAACACCGAGCAGAAGTTTACCTTTCTCGTTATCAATGATCCAGCCCGAAGAAGCACAAGCCCAACCGGTCTTTTATTATCACTCTTACAAAGTGATCAACAGTGCGAATTTCCTCCCTTCTTCAATGAGTGTCTTAAGTAACGTTTGCAGATGTTCTACGGGTCGTGCGGCATGGTTTGGAGGTCAAAGCTACAGTCGATTGGGCGATCGATCAATGTTCTCAGTTTTTCAATTTACGGCTTTCTATACAGGATGCTGCATTGGCCGCTGAACAAGCAGTGGATGAACAGCAGCGGCGTAGACATATTGAAAGAGGTTCGTATCACTGCTCGGAACCCCCCTGAAACTCGATCACAACCATTCTTCAGGAATACATAATTTACGGAGATACTTGAAACTTGTGATCTTCCAAGCATACCTAAATGCAACCACCCCAGATACTGTAAGAGATATGGAGACTTTCGAATCCTATGTCAACCACCGTCCAGGTCTGCATCATAGTATTTTATTATCTTATGCTAATACATCATAGTATTCCATACATTTGAACAGGAAATTTTCACTGACGGCATCCACGCACTCAGACCTCTTGAACGGGTGGAGGTTTCTCAAGGTCTTGCCCTATCAGACGAAGTCAAACAAGTCGTCACCAACCGATCTGGTAGTGTATTGTCCGCTTCAACGATTCTGAAGAGCGACTTTTTCTCCAATCTCCAAAAGCTCTCATTGCCAGAGTATGTTCGACTTTTCTTATGATCAGTCAAACCGTCATTAACAAGCATTTCACTTTGAAGGAGAATTGATGGTGCCCCCAAGTGCGTCTATTTAATGATTGAAGGTCTCCTACTGATCAATTAAAACTAAGTTTTCGTCGTCGTCCTTTGACTCTCAACTTCATCAATGCTGCCGAAACGAAATTTTCTCCTGCTAATCTCGTTCAGGATATAAAACAAGTTTGCGGAACGGGAATCCCAACGATCCAGGGGTGAGTATCAATCATCCTAAATTATCTCTGGCCAGGTAACTTTTGAGTGTGAGTCTGTAGGTTGAAGCTTGCACTGTCGCTTATAAATGCGGATGCCAGCGGGACCAACATGGTGGCTTGGACATCGCTCCGCGAGGTTAGGCCTTCATTTCTCAATCCATACAGCATTTTCATTTTCATGCAGGAGCCCGTTTTATATGTAGCTGGTAGACCTCATGTCCTGCGACTTCTTACTCGCCCACTTGAGAACGTAGAGTGAGACTTGGGTTACCCACTTTACTGCGCAGCAGCTCATATTTGTCAGATCAACTGGCATCACAACTGCTGTGGTCGAGCAAATCGAGAGAAGCCTGAAAGAGGACGTTCTTTGCGAAGTACGTAGTAAGAATGGAAAGCTTTTGCTACATGATGAGTTAGAAACGGAACCTGGAACCTTCGAAATTGTGCCACAATGGGAACAGGTAACCGAAGAAGATATTCTTACGACCAGGGAAGTCTTTGAGTTAGTCGCAAAGGAAGGTTTTAAGGTAAAACAGTCAGCAAAACCTACTTGAATATTCACAGCCTAATTATCCCCTCATGCAGGTTGATTATGCCAGGATACCAGTGGTGTGTTAAGCGCAGTTATCTCAAACAGTTGGCTAATTATTTTAAAGACTGACGAACAGGCACCCTTGCCATCCGCGCTTGCCCAACTACTAGAAAGAGTCCAGGTCAGTCTCGGTACCGCCAGTGACCTGGTATTCAATTGTCAAATGGGGTATGTCAAGTTTGCGATAGTGTTTTCGCGCTCTTATACATGTTGTCCACGGTAGCCGAGGTCGAACCACTACGGGAATGGTCGCCGCCTGTTTGATCTCTACCATCCTAACCCAAGATTCCAACTGGGATCCATCTTATCTCGAGGAGTTAGATATGATACCATCTGACCCTTTAGAAGGTCCATCCCAAGAAGAATTTTATAACCGGGGTAAGCCGTAAATGCACTTCAGAAAGACTTTGATTAATGGGATACAGGCGAGTATAAAGTGATTCTACAGCTGATGGGCGTACTGTCATTCGGCAAGATCTCTAAAAGAATAACTGACGAAGCAATCGATCTCATGCAAGGTTCGTCTATCTAGTGGTATTCAGCAGTCATCGGCAGCTGAACTCTGAAATAGACGTCCAAAATCTAAGAAAGACTATTTATGAGTAAATAAATTATTTCCATTCTCCGCATATGTTCGCTACTGAGAAATTGTTCGAAGTTATAAACTTAAAGTCGATGCCGCTGCACCAGGAGGCCTCAAGTACAATAAGTTGCAGAATATAACATTAAACTACTTGTAGGTATCCGTATCAAGCATTCACCCTCCTCTCACTTATTCATGATTTCTTAGGTACCGCTATGGGACGCTGATCGTATTTGCAAACTATCTTGTAGAAGTGCGAAAGCAGCAGATAAACCCGGATACAAAATCATTCCCCGTGTGGCTAAGTGAACACCGCGAGATCACGCAGCTCCTGGCGCGCCGCAATCTCGATTGACAACAGACAGAAAACCGTACGTCATCTTCATATACATAGTCTATTCATGTGTTAAGGTGTTATAGCGGTTCCAGAACACCTTGAGACTTTATGGAGGTTTTTTTTATCTTACTGAGAATAAAAGCTATCTCCTACACTGCATGAATGCTACCTGTGAACCTGTTAGGTAACAAGATTTATGAACAACCAATTTTCAAGAAAATGATATAAATGTGTGAATCTGATTTTGAGTTCCAATTCAACATAACAGAATGTGAGATTTCAAAATCTATACAGTATAGTAGACTTTCTTGATACAGATTTCAGTCAAGCTCAATTTTAGCTTAAAATTTTGTAGATTAAATTAAAAAAAAAAAAAAAATAGATTACAGCTAAGAAGTGTCTTGAGAATATTTTTGCTCTATATTATTGGGGCAAAAAAGCTTTTGTTGCAGCACAGTAAATTATTTTGTGGAACAGGTCAAAATGTCAAAGGTATAAGTCCTTGATACAAGCATGACACCTAATTCTCTATGGGTTGAATTTGCAGCCTGTTGTGATTAGCCATCCATTTCTTTATCGCATTGTTTATTTTGCTCATTTTCATCTTCATTCAATGTTGTAGGAAGCTTTGGTTTGCAATCTCGTGTGGGTTTTTTTGGTCATAATTGCTTTGGAACACCATCTGTTGCCAAATGTTAACACTCTTCTTCCCAATGGCAAGATTCTTCTCATAGTTTGCTTTTATCACCACCCACTGATCTTCTAAAGCCACCAGTGCATCCTTTCTTGCCACCTTTCATCAGCCTTTTTAGCCCTTTGTTAAGTACATGACACCAAGCTTCAGTTTACTCAGTCATACCAGCCAAATGATCTTTACCGTCTAATCCCACACACAAGTGACAAGTCATTCTTCACTAGTACATGGTCTCAGCTTGGTACATTTGGTTCATCACTCAGTTCATTTCCCTTTATCCTATCCATCCCATCCCCTTCTGTCTTCACTTATTCTTTATGCATCTTATTTCTATCTGTTTTGATTATGTTCTATGACTCAGTCTTTGACCAAACTTTTCATATCTTGTTTCCATGTCTTATTCCTTTTGCATACTTGGTTATGTTATCCTGTTACATGTCAAGGTCATTCATCCCCAGTTTCTTTGACTATATAAGTAGCACATCGATGTATGTAATTCTTCATTCTGAGAATTGACTATAGCAATCCTCTCTACTCTTGTCTAAGTCCTTACTCAGGCTGAAACCCTCGGCACTCTCCTGAGTTATCATCTCTCTGAAATCCAGTGGCCTTACAAAAGAAGGGTGCAATGCATAAGTATGTTAAAGCCAGCCACATCTGTTTGGTCTATGACTAGGCCAATACTACACCAGCATCGTGTCCTTGGTACTATTGCACTAGTACTCAGCTCATACATTCTTGGCACTTCAGTGCTTAACACCCTTTTGTTGGGGTATGATTTTATTCCCCTGCATTTTTACTTTGCACTTGCACTTTTTGTACTTTTCTCTTTTACATTTGCGTTCTCTGGCACTTAAAATTAAGCACCCATATAAAGCGCAAATGCACACCTTTGGGCCTTGTCTTTATGATCCATATTAACAAGCCCCAAAGCTCTTATTGCTGTGTGTGTGTTAAGTCTGGGTAATGCTGATATTGTGGACAGGAGTCGGTCAAGTCCTGCAGACCGATCGAGGTGGCTTGGCTTCAACATACTCGTACATGCCACTAATTTGGACTGAAGAAAGACCCGGGAGAGTGCCGAGAGTATCGGCCCAAGTAAGGGACCTTAGACTAAAGAAGGGAAGACAAGAGGAGGTAAACCAAGTCGATATTCAGAGTGAGGAACTATCTATATACATCTGCTACTTATATAGATTAAGAAGCAAGATGTGGAACAGGGTGGCATAAGGAATGGAGAACAATAATGTATGAAGAATCATGTAGAGGTATTGTCCACAGTGATCAAGAATAGAATAAGAAATGTAGGCGAGAATAGAATAATGAGATATGGCTGAGAATAGAATAATGAGAGAGTGGATGAGAATAGAACAATAGAAATTGGCCGAAGATAAAACAATAGGGTCGTAACCGAATAATAAATGGGTAATAAATGTCCCAAGGGGAAATGGGTAAGGGAATGGATGGGGAATGAGAGAATAGTAGAGGATAGAGGGGATGGGATGAGAGGAGTGATCCAGATAATTTACCGAATGTACCAAGCTGAGACCACATACTAGTGAGGGATGACTTGTTACTGGCATGTGGGTTTAATTGATAAGGGTCGGTTAGTCGGTATTGCCAAGTAAACCAGAGCTCAGTATCATGGACTTGACAGTATCCCCCTTCTAGCAGCTGAACCCATGAAGCCAGTAGACAGAGTTTCAAAATAGAGTTCTGGGTGCCGATGTGACATCACAGATTGTTTGGGAAAATTCCCAGGCTTCCTATCAGCCAACTACATCAATAACCCCATCAACATCATTTCAATCGAAAAAAAATGGGTGCCAAGACTGACGATGAAAAGCAGCAACTAGAGCAAAACCGGTTTTCCTAGCAGCACTAATGGGAGGAGAAAGAAAGGGCAGAGCCCACAGCACAGGAGGCTGCCAAGGCCCAGAAGAAGGTAGACGAGGAAGCGGCCGAGGCTGCAAAATTAGCAGTAGAAGAGGCTGAAAAGGCTGCTAAGACGGCAGCTAAAGCAGTGGCCAAGGCTGTAGAGGAATCCTGTCTGGCTGGGGAAGCCACTATGGGGAAGCCGCTAAGGCGGCCAAGAAGAAACAGGCTGAATTGGCCAATCAGGCAGGAACGGTAGCCCCTGAGAAGACACATGACATGGAGGCTTCCCAGAATATAGAGGAGCGGAACATCACACCCAAAAACAAGGGTGTCAAGACTGCAAGGGGGCCCAAAGAAGACTCAGGAGTACCAAGGAGAATGACATGCAAGGGAGGTGTGAGCATAGAAGTGGGGCCTAGCAAAGGGCTGAGTAGGGGTGGCAGGCCGAGGAGGGCCAAGGTAGGTGGGTTTTTTTTTCTTTTCTTTATTTATTTATTTTACTGATTTTTTCTTTAATAGCCCAAAAAGAAGCTGACCTGGGAGTGGTCGCCCTCCCTCCATCCTCCTTGTGACCACTGCAAGGAATGTGGGGAGTCATGTACAGTGAGGACCGTAGAGGCAGCATGTGGGTGCTGCAACACACGTAGAGTCAAGTGCAGCTTGGCTGTACCTTGGCAGCACAAGGTGAAGAGTCAGGAAGAGGTGGAGTTGGAGAGGGAGAGTGAGGAGGTACAGAGTGAGAGGGAGGAGATGGAACAGGAAGAACGGCCACAGAAGAGGCCGAGAAGGGCCGTCACAATGCGACCGAGTGAGCGGCTGGCAGCCATACAGCCAAGCAGATGGGAGATGATAGTGGAAGTCCCACCACCCAAAGGGTTGGGATCTCAGTGGCCTGCTGAGATCTGGGAAGACCTGCTCTAGAAGCAGTCGAGGGCAAATCAGCTACGCCTCCACTTGATGGAAGGAGTGAGGTTCATAGGTCATGCAATAGTACTCTTGGGTAAGAACTAGCAAGGGAACTCAGGAGTGCCGGGAA